>LPNX010572204.1:9666-52633 GCA_001517045.1 Pseudotsuga menziesii
GATAAGCTACACCTAGACCATGTAAAATTTAAAAGAATAGTATTTTTATGTCACTCTCCATTGCCCCAAAAATTGATTTTAAACTATTTCCACTTTCCCAATGTATGATAACTTAAAAAGTTACAATGACCAACCTAGGAATTCAAAAAAAGGGCCAATGTAAAGTGAATTAAAAAAGTTACAATTACCCACATAAGAATTTTAAAAAGATGATTTTACAAATGACTTGTGATGTTACAATTACCAAAGTCGGGAATTACAATTACCAAAGACATGTTACAATTACTTCGTCTGCAAATTTTTTTAATCCCAACCAACCAACATAGCAACACAACCATCTGAGAGCCCTCCTCAACACACAAGGTAACATCACTCATAACGAGAGAGTAATCCGAGGGCCTTAGAATTAATGAGGAAACAAACTCTGGGCACGTGATGGAGCTATAAGAAAATAATGTCTTGGATATTTGCTATCTATTTCACATGCAAACAACCAAGTAGAGCTGGAAACCCACACAGTGTTAATTCACCGTTAGGCTAAACTTTTCCCAAATTATCTATATTTCCAACTACCCTTTCTAAGTTTTGGGCGGAAACACTTATTTGGGTTCGCTTTTTGTTATTTTTTGTTGTTGGAGAAGAGATGGAGTCTACCTCTTCTATTGTAGAATGCATTGGAGTCCCCAACTATGGAAACTCATTGGTTGTCGGTTTCCCTGTGCCTTTATTGCCATTAGGATTTACTAGAAGATAGGCATGAATTCCCCAGATTCCACATGAAAATGTGATGTCATCTTAACTCAAGAAGGAGAAAAAGGAAGCGCATTTTCGCAGAATATACCCTGTTGTTTTAACTCCACTTAGAACACATGCATATAAGAACACATGCATACAAGACATTCGAGAAACTCAAAACTCATTCTTCACTGAGTGTTTTACTTACCGGGGCCTATCTTGTGCGAAGAACTCGGGTTGCAGAGGGGTATTCATGGACCATAAATAGTCTGAAACTTAGATCTGCAAGGAACAGAGCGAGAATATACATAAACTCAGACAAAGTTCTTCCCGTAACTTGAACAAAAAGCTTCCTCCGTTAATGAGACACCCACATCCATTCCTGGACAAGATAATTAACAAATATATTTATATTCAAGAATGCCAAAAGAAATTGACATGGAGTAAATTCTGCGTATAAAAGTGTATTAAGAGAACTAAGGCCTATTCTATGAAAGTAAAATAATTTGGAAATTCAGAAGTCATTGTCGCTGTATAGAAACTTGAAATACCCTTTAAATAATTAGAAAAACAAATATTAAAACAAGAAAAAGCATAAACCAACATTTTTCTTTACCTGTTTAATTTCAAAACAAAAAATTCTTCAAAGAAAACGCATTGTAGATGTGAATATCAAGATCAAGCATCAATGGAAACAAGGTCACCTTGAAAATAGATATTGCCAATAAGAGTTTAGCAACAACTTACAAAATTGCTAGTATATAGATAGACCATGGCAAACAAGTCACTACCAAAAAAAGTTTATGAAATAGAAAATTAACCACACAGTTTCCAAATTTTCAGCCCTACCAAAGAGGATATAGTTTCTATGAAATTCGAATTGAAAAATTCAAGCCCTGCCATATAACTATGGCCTGCTTATTTGAAAACCATATCACTAAACTACATGTTATCGAAAGCAAACCAAATTTTATAAAACAAGCATTACACACAATTTGCAAACAATGATACGATATATATATCAATAGTTGATACTAGGTGCTTCCCCACAATGGGTGGTACATCTTAGCAAGCAGGCTCCCACAGATAGAAGCCAACCGACACTGTCTAACCTAACATTTGGCGTGGGAAAAAAGACAACTGGCATAGACAAGATGCAGGATTTTAACAAGGACACAACCTTTTGAGCCCAGAAATGATGGAAATGAAGGCAATAAAGATGGAGGAAACCATCGACAAAGGTGGGGAGCGTTGTTTAACCCAATTTCCATAATGAAACTAATCCCCCATCAACATTCACAATGGTTCAGCTTTACATGGGTTGTTGGTGCTTGATTTGGGTATGAATTCAGCAGTTGCAAAGGTATGCAAAGATGAAGCATTGCTTGTTGCTTCTGTTGCAAAGATGAAGGATTAACCTCCCCATTTCAAAAGTGCTTGTTGCTTTTCCTGTTGTTTGGTCTGGCAAGTGGAAAAATAACCGTAATAAATCTACAGTTTTGGCCATAGTGGGGGCTTGGCTTGGGGGTTTTCCTTTCTTTGTTCCCTTGCATTGGATGCAAGTTTGGTTCTTCATTTTCGGTGATCCAAGACCACCTTATAATATGATGTTCTGTTCCAAGAAAAGATTCAATATCTGAAATACAACAAAAGTAGAGGGAATTGTTGAAGCAGGTTGTGAATAGGTATTTTCTTTTCAATTTTGATTACGCCTCCTCGGCTTCCTACTTAAGAGCTTGCAGGATTCGATGCCTAAATCCACAGTTGTAGATAGTGACATGAAAAATGCAGCCTCATCTACACAAGTTATATGCCTCATAGCCAATTGCACCATAGGCTTGCTGCTGAACCCTACTATTGATTCAGGGGTTTTGAATTATTCTAAGCTATACGAGAATGGCGGTTTAGTGGCCAGGCCAGCTGCGGTGCCCGATTCTTTTAATGGCAGTTTTGTGGAAATTGACGAACGGCTTGTAGAGGGCAGAAGATATGACAACACCCAGACAAGCCTACAAGATTGACACTAACAACAAATTTGCAATAGAAATGAAATTGCACAGAATCAAATCCAGGAGCAGTGGAAAAACAAAGTACCTGTGTTTTTTTAGTTCTTTGGCTCTTTGAATCAGAATTCCTACAACTAGAAACAATGCAACTTCTCTGTGAAAACCCACACAAACTAAATGTGACCAGTAAATGCCATTTATGCAACAGGGAGGGGCGGTCGCCACGACAAGATGTTCAACTACCTCCTCCATGAATAGCAAGCTATCTAATAAATTCAGAATAAATGCCAAACCGAGAAAAAAACACTACTCTTTCACAGGACAGGCTCTCCAAATATCTCCCACGGCACTCCAGAATCGCCGGACAACTGCGGTTCTGACAAACTCAACAGTCACAGCAAAGCCCATGAACAATGCTCAGCAAAGAGGTGGAAAAGACGCCAACAGTGAAACTTGCAGGCGAAATGGGAGGACAGCGAAATGGGAGGACAGAGCAGGGCAGCGACCGGAAACCTTTACCTCAACTTGAAAACACGCGGAGGACCAGCGGATCACGAAGCAGACACGCAGGGATGGAGGTTAAGTGCCAGGACCACCGGATCGCGAAGAGGACACGTGGAGAACCATCGGATCGCGAAGAGGACACGTGGAGGAGCAGGGTTGGTCGAATAGACGACGCAATGAACAGTGTTTTTTCGAACATGTTCGGAGAAAAACGCCTTACGGTGTAGTTATGAAACTCTTGTTTTGACCTCTGTGTGTTCTCGTGTGCAGTAGGTCCGAAAATAGGTTACTACACTTGGATTTTGAATGGTCGTCACTTTGATGGAGTTCCGGTCCTAGTAAGACCTGCCACCTTGTTTCTCGTGGCTCCGTGGCTTGACCCGCATTGTCATGGCATGGATTTTATTGCCACACTTCCTTGTAATTAAACAAAAATGGTAAACCCTCTTGGTTTTGCCTTGAGGCAATTATTTAATAATAAATTTAAATGATATATTTAATAGTTTTTAATTTATTTAATGAATCCATAATTTTTTCACAATTTTTGTTAGTCACATTTTAAAAAATGAATGATTGTAATTAATAATTCATTTAAATAGTATATTTTATAATTTTTATAATTTATGTAAATAGTATATTTTATTTCATTTATAGTTTTCAATGCAATTAAGATGAATTAATTGGTAAAATTGTAATGAAATGTGATATAATTTTTTAAAATGTATTTATAATAAATTGATTTATTATTATTATTATTATTTTAAGTTATATTATTTTATTTTTAATCTATATTTATATTTCAATGTAAAATTTTAATAATGTATATATTTTTATTGATTTTAATTTTATATAAATAACAATTTATAAGTATATTTTTGCTTCAATTTTATAGTGAAATAGGACGTTGGCTTATTCTTAAAATGGAAACTTTATCTTAGAGTGCCTTGTTGTATCTGAGTTTTATAGTATTTGTTACAATATAAATCTTTATAACTCTTAACTTGCCAAAAATATAGTGAGCGTGGAAAGTTTTTTGAGCACGAGTCGTAACTTGCCAAAAATATAGTGGGCTTGGAAAGCTTTTTGAACACAAATTGTAAGGTCCACCACCACTACCACCTATATATGTATGACAGTTTGACTGTTAATTTTAAAGTTAAGTATTTATTTTTTAATATTTAATTATATAGGTATGACACTTTGACTGTTTAATTTTGATGTAAAGTATTTATTTTCTAATTTATTTCAAATTTCCATGTTAATTTTATAAATCATTATATTTTATAATTTCAATTTTGTATTTAAAACCATGTTTGGGTTTATTTTTTTTTAATCTTTTTTAAAACGATTTCTTTAATATCACAATTTATTTATATTTAATATTATATGTATTTTTTTCAATATATTAAATAGCTTTTTTAATTTGATTATGTAATATAACATGTTATATTATACTGGTAAATAGGTATATTAAATATACAGCCTTTTGTAATTTGATTATGTAATATAACATGTTATATTATAATGGTAAATAGGTATATTGAATATACTTTTTATGATTTGATTATTTATCATTGAGTGGTATTTATAATTTTATTTATAATTTACATTTCTATTTTGTTATTTAATTCTAAATTTATTAAATATTTTTTTTTTATTTGATTTTTAATCTTTGTTAGTTTTAAAGTGGTTTTTATAATTTTATTTTTAATTTATATTTATATTTGATTGTTATTTTTCAAAATATATATATATATTTCATTTGATTGTTAAGTTATTGGGTAATTTTTAATCTATAATTATATTTTTTATTATTATTATTTAATATATTATATTATATTAGTTTTTTAATTTAAATTTAAATTTTATTGTTATTTTTTAAATATTTTAATATTTTAAAATTTTGATTGTTAAATTATTAGATAGTTTTTAATCAATATTTGCATTTCAATATTATTTTTTAATATATTAATTTAAATATGTTTATTAGAATGTTTATCATTTAATTAATGGAGGGTGGAAAGCTTATTTTGGTTTTGAAAATAATTGTAAACCAACGAATATGGCCATGTGAAACAAAAATAAGTTCCTATTTGAAACTCTTGTCATCCATGTTATCTTGTATGGTTGTGAAGTATGGGGGTGCAACATTTCTAGAGAACCCTAGAGGAAGATTGAGCAAACCCAGAAGCAATTTATAACTTATAACCTCACAATTAAAAGCAATACGCCTTATCCTATTCTCCTCATATAAGTGGGTCTTTTCCCCCTCGAGAGCATTGCTATGACTATGTACCTGATGTACAAGCATAAGATAAATAACATGGGAAACAAGAGACTTCCTAAAATTGCTTTAAACTCAAGTCAAAACCAACTACGCCTCAAACAACGTTGGTGTAAAGATACCATGGCTTGGTTAAACTATTGGGACATTAATGAAAACGACATTTTACCAAACATTTACAATGTCAAAAATATTATTACTTTTAAGTTTAAAGAGATATTCCGGTGTGAGGAAAATTTAGTGGTTAAGAGAAAATTAAGATACTATAAGGAGGTCATTAATCCTAACTTGGAGGATTAGAAGTATCACTCGGTAGTAACTAGCTCACGGAAGAAAATTAATACAACCAAGATTAAAATGAACTCTCATGAACTCCATAGCGAAATCGGGTGTTGGTCTATTCCTAAAACACCATGGACAAAAAAGGTTTTCCATCTGTGTGAGTCTATGAGCGTTGAGGATGAAAATCACTTTCTCTTAGAGTGTCTTGCTTACACCCACATCAAATCCGAGTTTCATAATATTTGTTACAATACAAACCTTTATAACCTCCTAACTTGCCAAAACTATAGTGAGCTTGGAAAGCTTCTTGGCAAGTTTTCTGAGCATGGGAACAAGATTTTAAAGTAAACCAAATATTTTCTTTCTTAAGATCCCATAGCGAAGGTGTGATATCATGGAGAAAACCTAATTTATTGTGTGAATGATTTATAATTAGACAAATGAATATTGGGAAGGATATAAAGTAATGATATGTATATTTTAATTTATTATAAATAATGATGTCTTTTCTAATTTAAATTGTGTATTTAAAACCATGTTTATGAAATATTTTTTTGACAATTTAATTATGTAATCCTAATAAGTTTTTAAGTGGTTTCTATAATTTTATTATTTTATTATTAATCTATATTTATATTTATGTATTATTTTTAATATTAAATTCAATATATTAAATAGGCTTTTTATAATTTGATTATGTTATATTATAATAATAAATATATACATTTTCTTTTCATTTCAATTATTTATTTATAAATTATAACTTATTTAATAAATTTAATTTATTATTTAATTCCATATTTATTAAATGTAATTTTTATAATTTGATTATTTAATCTTGAGGAGTTTGAGTGGTTTATATAATTTTATTTTTAATTTATATTCATATTTCATTGTTATTTTTCAAAATTTTCAATAGAGTATATTTTTTATCATTTGATTGTTAAGTTATGGGGCAGTTTTTTATTATAACTTTTTACTAAATTAATTTAATTATATTTACAATGTTTATAAATTTTTAATAAATTTAATTTATTATTTAATTTCATATTTATTAAATGTACTTTTTATGATTTGATTATTTAATCTTGAGGAGTTTGAATGGTTTATAAAATTTTATTTTTAATTTATATTCATATTTCATTGTTATTTTTCAAAAATTTCAATAGAGTATTTTTTTAATCATTTGATTGTTAAGTTATGGGGCAATTTTTTACTAAATTAATTTAATTATATTTACAATGTTTAGCATTTGATTTTAATCTATAACATGTTTTAAATGAATTATTTTGAATGTGAATTATAATATTTTGATATTTTTTTAATTTTCCCTTGGATGTGAGTGTGAAAGGGCGGAGGTGTGATGTTAGGGGGAGTCAAGTTGCAAGTGGATACCGGGGAGGATGTAAGGGAAAGGGAAAGGGAAAGTCTTGAGGGAGGAGAGTATGAGGCAAGGACATATCCAAGCAAGAGAGAGAGAGAGCAGGTGGTATGGGTTGTAGGAAAAAAAATGAATGTGGCTATTATGGAAATCCATTCAATTCATAGTGTATTCATTTATGTGGTGTTAATGCATTTATCTGACTGTTGTGTGAATTTCTATTATTAACTTTGGTAATTGATGTAGCCTAAATGTGAGATGGGAGGTTTGGACATACACGGTTTTCAATAGGAGAACAATATGTTTTGTAAGACCGTGATCCACACAACTCCAAGCGAATTATTGTTATTTCATCAATTCCTATTGGTTAAAATATAGATTTGAGGACAAATAGATGCCTGTTGCTCTACATCGCAAAGGGACTAGAGGCACACGACGTTCACATTTAGCTCCGAGCTTCAACAAAAATGGACCTGCTCTTAGAAATCCATTCAAATCGTAGTGCTTTCATTTATGTGTCTGTGGTGTGAATTTGTATTATTAACTATGGTAATTGATGCAACATGAAGACGATATGGAAGGCTTGGACATGTGCATTTTCCCCATGTCAAGAGGTTTGTACGACAACGATCCACACAAATATTAGGTTTTAGATAAGCGGCTTACATGCAAGTGAGAAAGCTATTAAAATTGTTACAAAACAAACTTAATTACTTTATAGCATTTGTTAGGTCCAATGCACTTAAAATGTTCTTTCTTTTCTTGATTGTTCTTTTACATAGTTTTGATAGGTTATATGAATCCAAAACCACTAAGGCTTAAGATTACAGCCCTAGAGCCGGAGAATGAGTTATTTAGACATATAGTCCATTTCTTTATCACTTAGTTTGTTAACTAGATGATTAACATTCTGATAGTGTAATTTAATTCTGAAATACGTTCTGTGTAGTGGTTAACTATAGTAACCAAAATTTATGCCCAACTTAAAGTTTAAAGAGTTGTATTTTAATCTTAATGATAGGTAAACATTCATTGCAAACATGTAATTGTCTAAAATTATGGAATTCGTTTAATTCTCGATCAATATTCCGTAACTATATTTAACGTTTAATTCCGAATCAATATTCCATAACTATTTTAAAATTAATAATTCTAACTTGGTCGGATTATACTTTTTCATATCGAGATTAGCCCATTTCATACAACATCCTCCACAAGGAGACAATGGCATTCACATATCATATTATTAAGATTGTTCATGTGCTCTATCATATTATTATGACGGTGTTTTTGTGCATTTCCTGAATAAAATAGTTTATGGAGAAGTATCTCTCGAGATTACAAGCGCCACTGTTCATATGAACAACCCTTTGAATTTGATAGTTTTGACAACTTTGTAACCTATTTTGACTATTTTAAAGTAAAATGATAACTGCTTTTTGGTTTTTTAAACCAAAATCAGCTCATGACGGGAAATTTGCCCCTCATTGGTATCTACCCATCTATGCGATAGGGCTCGTGTTGGTGCAGCTACAACAATATTTGAGAAAGGAATTAATGGTGATTTTGAACCTGCCAGTACTCCGTATGTAATCTTAATAAGTTTTCAAGTGGTTTCTTAATTTTATTATTAATCTATATTTATATTTATATATTATTTTTTAATATTAAATTAAATATATTAAATAGTTTTTTTATAATTTGCTTATGTAATATAACATGTTATATTATAATAATAAATATACATATTTTATTTTCATTTCAATTATTTATTTATAAATTATACTGTTTTTAATAATTGTAATTTATTTTTTAATTCCATATTTGATAAATGTACTTTTTATGATTTGATTATTTAATCTTGACGAGTTTTTGAGTGGGTTATACAATTTTATTTTTAATTTATATTCATATTGTGGAACTTGAACCCAAGCAGTAGAACAATTACACTCACAAAATTGCTAATCAAACATGCAAAATTCACCAAAAAAGAGACTGAAATTAGAGCATAGCACAATCCTGTATTGAATAAGTGTACATCAGCCAACCTCATCAAGTAATAGGTTGTCCAAATATATAATTACATCAGATATTCAAAAGCATAAGGATGCTATTCGAATTGGACAAAAAAAGCTTACTAAACTAGTCAAAATCCCCCGTATGTGCATAAAACACTTTCCTAATATGAGAAGAGGCTCACGAATTGGATGAATCAGATGTACCAGCTGATAAGTAAAGGAAAGAGATCAAATCCATGCTTTTGTATGGAGAAAAAGAAGGAGGATGGTTAAGGCAAAAAACAAGACAGTTACTCCAAGACTAGCTTTTCTTTTTTGCCTTAAAATTGCTAAAAGCAAGGCAGCTTTAAGAAAAAACAGAACTGTGCTTTTTCTATTGTGGAATTACAGCAGAGTTGCCAAAAATGATTCTAGGATGTTTCTAAAGCGCTCCTTAAGCCAATTTTAGCATTTTTTGACTTCTAGGTGCAAGTGGATGCCAACTAGCATAGTAAGGAATCTAGGAATTTAGGAATAAGACAAAAATGATTAATTAATGTCAAATATGGGTAACTATGGTTTTGATTATTATAAACCCCCCTTAAGCCTGAATTTATGTTAAAATATCAGAAAATTATAGGGCCTAGAAACAAGGCTTAGTTACCCTTTACATACTGCTTGTCCATACAACCAAGGAAAGAGGCAAAAACCCAGAGGGAAAATCCTCCCTTAAACATGGACACAAAACAAAATTTTGGAAATCTTGTTATCAATCATTCTTCACCACATGATCAACAATCCCCAGCAGTGATTTGATATTATTGAAGGCCTTTTCACAAAACACCTTGGTGAAGATGTCTTCTACTTGCTCTGAATATGCGCAATAGAGTAGAGAAATGGTACCATCATGCACAAGATCCCTAATATAGTGCATATGGATATCAATGTGCTTGGTTCATTGTATTTGAACTGGATCAGTGGAGATTCGAATGGTTCTTTGATTGTCACAATAGATGACATTGGGAGTCTCTGATTCGATCCAACATTCTCCAAGTATCCTCTGCAACCACAAACATTGAGTAGCTGCATTCACAACTCCTCTATACTCTACCTATGTAGATGAGAGTGCTATGGCACTTTGCTTCTTACTTGACCAACATATTGGTCAATCTGCAAGCGTGAACACATATCCTAAATTAGACTTTCAATCTGTGTTGTCACCTTCCCAATCACTGTTAGTGAATCCAACTAGCTCTAAGTCAAATTTTTCTTTATAGAAAATCCCATGAGTTCTTGTTCGTTGAACAAATTTTAGGATCCTCTTGGCTGCCTTCCAATGGATCTCATGAGGCTAATCCATGTATCTAGAAGCCACACTAACTGCATAAGATATGTCAGGTTGAGTATGTGTAAGATAAAGCAAACACCCAATCAACTGCATATACAATGTGTTATTTACCAAAGGAGAAGAACGTGCTTCTTCAAGATTAACTCTAGAAAGGAATGGAGTATTGCTTGGCTTGCAAACCTTCATGTTGAACTTGTTGAGAAGATCTGAAACATACTTGGACTGATGAAATTTGATTCCATGTTGGGACTGAGAAATTTTGAGACCCAAGAATTGGCTCAACAATCCCAATAGTATGTCATGGAAAGGGCATGGTTCATTGCATCCTTCAAGGAGGAAATCTGTTTCTTCAAACTTCTTGTTATCAATAGGTAATCCACATATAAACCAATAATCATTAAAGAACCATGTATGAACTTCAAATAGACATTTGGATCATATTTTCATCGAACAAAATTCTGTGACAGCAGAAAGCCATCAATCTTGGCATACCAAGCCCTGGGGGCTTGCTTTAGCCCATACAATGATTTATTTAACCTGCACACTAAAGATGGATTAGATACAAAACCTTCTGGTTTGTGCATATAAATCTCTTCATTTAGATCTCCATTTAGAAAGGCACCACACACTTCACATCCATGTGATGCACCTCGCATTGCCTTGAAGCTGCAATGGCCAAAGCTAGCCTTATGGAGTCCATCTTTACCATTGGTGCAAAGGTCTCATTGTAATCAATACCTTGAACTTGTGAGTATCCCTTAGCTACCAATCTTTCCTTATTATTCAAAGGTGAACCATTAGAAGCAAATTTGGTTTTATAAACCCACTTACACTTTACTAGCTTTCTCCCTAGGGGGAGATCAACTAGTTCCCATGTGTTGTTCTTCTGGAGCGAGCTGTATTCTTCCTTCATGGTTGTTTTCCATGTTAGATAATTTGATGCATCTTCATATGTTGGAGGATTATATTCAACCATCAAATAACACTTCTCAGCAAAGAGTGGATCTTTCGCACAGAGGGCACTCTCAAAATGAGATCTAGTCCTCATAGTGTCACTAGTACTTCCATCTAGTTCCCTAGCTACATGAATGGTCCTTTCTGTCCATTTTGGTCTTTTAGGACTGCCAGGATCTGCAATTAAATCATCATTATCAAACATATCAGGATCAACAAACTCATTAGTCTCTTCACTTACAATCAGTGGTTGTGGTGATGAAGTGGACTCTCCAACTTCAACTGCTGCTAAAGGCTCTTCTTCAAACTAAACACTCCTTTCGATGAAGGATTTATTAGTGCTCAAGTTGATCATCTTGTACCCTTTTGAATCTCCAAAATACCTTACAAATAGGGACTCTTGGCTTTGGGGTTGCAAATTCTTCTTTTTAGTTGGAATTCTAGCACAAGCCTTTGAGCCAAAAATATTGAAATGGGTCACATATGGCTTGTGCCCACTCCAAGCTTCAAAAGGAGTAATACCATCAAGCTACTTGTGAGGCACCCTATTTTAGATATAGGATGCATGGTTTATTGATTCAGCCTAAAACTTTGGTGGCAAAGCTTTAGACTCCATTATAGAAGTTTCCATCTCCTTGAGTGCTCTATTCTTTCTCTCAGCAACACCATTTTGCTGAGGTGTGTAAGGAATAGAATGCTGCATCTGGATACTTGCATCTTCACAATAATGGATGAAATCAGAATTGAAATACTCACCACCATTTTCATATCTGAGGATCTTGAGTTTCCTTCCAGACTGGTTCTCAGCCAAGGCTCGAAAGACCTTGAAGAGGTCAAAAACTTCAGACTTGTGTTTTAGGAAGTAGAACCAACAATACCTGGAAAAGTCATCTATGAAGGTCAGTGCATATTTGGTTGGACTCATGGACATATGAGGGAATGAACCAGTAATGTCACTATGGATTAACTCAAGGGGAGCATAGGTTCTCTCATTACTATCTCTCTCATACTTGTGCTCTGGGTGTTTTCCCTAGGATGCAACCTTGGAAGACTCCCTTAGAAAAATTGATCTTTGGTAACCCTATGACCATGTCTTTGACACTCAAATATGAAAGATACTTGTAGTTAAGATGGCCAAATATCTCATGCCAAATCTTGCTTGCTTCATTAGCATGAGTTAGAATATCTGAGGGGTTTGAGAAAGGTAGGAAATGGGAAAATTTGTATACATACTTTCGAACTGTGATCCACAACACCTTTTTCTATGACTTTACCATTCGAAATCTTGGTGATTTCAACTTCGTTGGGTGAGAAGCTGATTTTATTAGGAGACCCAGTGTGGGTCACTTGATACACTGACAAGAAGTTGAAAACAAGACTTGGGACATACAACACATCATTGAAGGACCCATGGTCACGATCAATCCTACCCTTCCCCAAACTATCAATAATAGAGTCATCTCCCAAATTTTTTTTGGGACCTTTCGAATCATCAAGAGAGGAGAAAGTATCTCTTGTCGAAACCATGTGTCTAGAAGCTCTAGAATCAATGATGTAGGTGGATGATCTTGAAGTGCTAGGAACCAAGGCATGTACTCTCTCCTTGTCATATGAATTTGATCCTCCTTCCCTCTTTATTGCGCATTCAGGAAGGGAGATGTTATTCTTCTCCAGGAGTTGGGTGAACATGTCAATTTGATTTTTCATACAAGAGATCTTAGGATGATAGCCCTTACTACAGTATGCGCACTTGCTCATTTCTCCTTTGTTCTTCTTCTTCTGGAAGTCGTTCTTGGAGCCTGAGGGATCCTCTTGAGACTTTTCCATGTCTCTCTTTTGCTCATGTGGATTTTTGGCTTTCTTCTTGCCTTTTGAATCCACCCTCTAATCTCCAGCAACCAAAGCTTGGTATTTGGAAGGTTTGATGGTGCTCATCATTACCAATTTATCTTGCTCCTCGGTGAGGGATTCCATGAACTAAACAAGCTTAGGCATCTTCCAGGCTCGTGTTGTCAATTTGGTGGCATGCAAGGTCAAAAAAAACACTGAATAGTCAAGACAAATCTTTGAGAGTATGGTCAAAACTAGTTGTTCATCCTTCTTTTCAATTCCACATTGTTTTAACTGCAGAACTAGGGCCTTAAACTTGGGAAAATAGAGTTGCAATGATTCGAAGCTGCTAGGACTCAAGGAGATCAACTCATTCTCAAGATGATGTCCTCTCATCTCATATATCTTTCCAAAAATCTCTTCAAGCTTCTCCCAAACCTCATTAGATGATGTTAATCCATCAAGATGGAAGAGGAGGTCTCTTGAAATGCTCAAGCACAAAAGACCATAGGCCTCATCCCTCTTGTTGTGTCATTTAATTTTCTCTGCAGCTCCATTGGGATATGCCTCAGTTTCGATAGTAACCTTGTCATAGACCTTTCTCTCTCAACAATATCTCCATCTCAGCTTTCCATTCGAAGAAATTGAATGGATTCAAGATGATCCTTTGAGATTGGTCCATATCTCAGTAACTGTGCCCTTCAACCAGTAGAATGCGCTCCCAGTCAATGATGTCAAGCCTACAATAGCAATATGGAAGGAGACAAATCGATCTACAAAGGATCTGATACCATGTGGAAATTGAACCCAAGCAGTAGAACAATTACACTCACAAAATTGCTAATCAAACATGAAAAATTCACAAAAAAAAGAGACTGCAATTGGAGCATAACAAAATACTGTATTGAATAAGTGTACATCAGCCAACCTCATCAAGTAATAGGCTGTCCAAATATATAATTACATCAAAGATTCGAAAGCATAAGGATGCTATTCGAATTGGACAAAAAACATGCTTACTAAACTAGTCAAAATCCCCCATAGGTGCATAAAACACTTTCCTAATCTGGGAAGATGCTCACAAATTTGCTGAATTAGATGTACCAGTTGATAACTGAAGGAAAGAGATTAGGTCCCTGCTTTTGGATGGAGAAAAAGGAGGATGGTTAAGGAAAAAAACAAGACAATTACTCCTAGACTAGCTTTTCCTTTTTGCCTTAAAACTGCTAAAAGCAAGGCAAATTTCAGAAAAAACAAAACTGTGCTTTTGCTATTCTTGAATTACAACAGAGTTGCCAAAAATGATTCCAGGATGTTTCTAAAGTGCTCCTTAATCCAGTTTCAGCATTTGATGACTTCTAGGTGCAAGTGGATGCTAACTAGCATAGTAAGGAATCTATGAATTTAGGAATAAGACAAAAATGATTAATTAATGTCAAATATGGGTAACTGTGGTTTTGATTATTCTAACACATATTTCATTGTTATTTTTCAAAATTTTCAATACATTAATTTTTTTTATCATTTGATTGTTAAGTTATTGGGTAGTTTTTAATCTATATTTCATTATTATTTTTCAAAATTTTCTTTATATTAAATTTTTTTTATCATATGATTGTTAAGTTATTGGGTAGTTTTTAATTATAATTATATTTCAATATTATTTTTAACTAAATTAATTTAAATATATTTACAATATTTAGAATTTGATTTTAATCCATAATATGTTTTAAATGAATTTTTTTAAATGTGAATTATAATATTTGATATTTGTTTATTTATTTTTAATTCCTCGGATGCGAGTGTGAAAGGGAGGAGGTGTGATGTTTGGGGGAGCCAAGTTGCGAGCCTAGCTTGTTGCGTGAATGGTTTGTAATTATGATGACAAGTGGATATCGGGGAGGATGTAAGGGAAAAAGAAAGTCTTAAGGGAGGATAGTATGAGGCAAGGGCACATCCAAGTTGTAGTGGGGATTCCCCCCCTACTACGTGCAAAAGCACCTACCCTAGATCGTCTAGATCATAGGGTAGAGTTTAACAATAATAACGGGAAACAAGAACAAAAACAACAACACACACACACACACACACACACACACACACACACACACACACACACAGACACACATATATATAGGTTTTTCAGATATATTCTACTAACTAACTAACATAAAAACATTCATACATTTTTTTACTTCTTCTGAAATGTGGGCCACCGTAGCCGTTCGAGGAAATGGTCTCGCAACTCCACAGTTTGGGTCTCCAATCTCTTCCACGAATGGTTGTCAAATGAGGAATGTATCCAAATGGGTACGAAGTGAACTCAACGTACACCGCGGGAATGGTATGGCAAGATATGGGAATAATGGCAGAAAAGTGTATGGTGTGACTAAGAGAAAATGGCAAAAAAATGTTTTGGGGGAGACCTTCACAATGTATTTATAAGATTGTCCAAGGGTTTTTGACCCATGGTTTTTTATTGTCCATGGTATTTATCTATGTTTTTTGAACCATTCTGATTTTTAGGGTTTTTTTGGCCCTTTTTTGGAGAGAGTGGAGATAAATCACAATAAATGCTCAACTTTCATTCATTTATGGGGAAGGAATAATAATGTTTTGGACCATATTTAGTGGAAATGTAGTTGTGAAAGTCAAAATGGAGGAAATAATGGAGTAAATATAATGTATGACTATGGTTTAGACCATGGAGAGATAGGTGAACATTTTTTAGTGTTAACAGATTGCCCCCTGATGTGTGAGGGTAGGAGCTCATCGTGTGGTCGATAGACATCATAAGACCAAGGGAAAATGGTGACAACGATGGAGAGAATAGAGAGGGCCGTCGAGTCTCCTCATTCGAACTATGGTGGCTTTTGGTTTGTATTACTTCTAAAAATGGATGAGGTACATATAATTTCAGACATGTATATGGACAAGGAGGGCATACTCATGCTCGTAATAATGTCTCAAAAATAAAATAGGGATAAAGGCTCAAATAATGGGAACCGATCAATACATATACAATTGGTGATACATAATGGTGGTCTCAATGGGAGGCTGAATACATAAACTGATTTGGAGAATCGATACATAGGAACAATGGCATTCTCATGGAATGCAATATCATAACAGCTGATGCTCTGTTGGATCTGAAGGTGTACATAACTTGATGGACTCAATGACTAAGAGTCAAAATCTCTGTGGTACAATATACAACATCAAGTACTGGAGATACACTGAAGCATCACTTTAGGGGGGATTCCGAACACCATCGCCAACGCAACTCAAAAATCACAAGGGGAATGAAACTGTATGGGTCCCATAGTAGACACACCAATGTGCTAGAGTCAGGTGACAACTGGGGTATTTGAAAAAATAATGAAGGAACCAATACCCTGTATGAATCTCAATGGTACGATGATGTAGCTGAAGTCGAGCACGTGAGACACAACTAACCTGAAAGGCACTAAGGATTACTTTTAAGTGGTCCAAGGAACTCATCAATGAGGTGGATGAAACTAGGATACATGGACCTATGGGTCTATCCTCTAGAATAGATGTGTTGAATTCGACAGAGGGAGACCTACAATAAACAAGGAAATGATGTTTCCTTGATAGAATCATGAGGGGGATAACCAAAGATGTGGAACAATCAGGGGACTGAGACTTTGAATGGGTAACAGGGGAAGGGGAGTACGGGGGATGCGAAATTCCTTTGTTCATAGTAAGATGACAGGGATGACCTGGCAGCAAATGAAACTGACTCATGGGAAAAGGATCATAGTTGTGAAACTAGGAAGACAACTGCAATGCGAAATACTTGGGGGAGTAACTGGAATAGTTATATCCAGGGGATCCAAGGGAGACTCATCACATAGTACTTTACACAAAGGTGACCTAATGGGGTAAATCTGCCATAATGTGAGATCATATGTGATGGCGCCTAAAGACACCATTGTGGGCCTTCTTCATAGTTTACGGAGCATGAAGAAGGGATATAAGTATGCTCAATATCATAATATCTCGTGGATTTTTACTGAGCCCAAGAAGGTAAATGATCGATGGTGTTTTCATTTCTAGAGAGTCTGAAAACAGGAAGAAGACTCCAGTGTGGTCTCTTTTTCGTATGGTAGTCCCCTAAGTCCGAAAAAGGATAAAAGTGTACAAAGGAGAGCTCTCCCAACCATAGGGGGTGGAGAGACTTCTTTATCATGGGTAGTCCTACCAGGCCAAAAAAGGTTAAACCTATACTAACTAGATGGTCATTCAAAAACTTTTACGAGAATGAACGAAACCAAGATTGTTCGGCGATATTTTCTTGATGAGAGGGCTAAAAAAGAGCTTAAAGAAAACCCATAATGAGATTTTTTGTAAGTTATGGTCCCAATTTTCGACAAAGCATAAAAGGATAAAAAGGGAAACGTTCCTAGCTTGAAGGTGTCAAGGTGGTCATTTTCTTTAAATAGTCTACGTAGTCTGAAAAATGAGATAAACGAGGTCACATAGACACCCTTTCAAATAACTTAACAAGCGTGAAAGAATGCAAGCGTGCTCGACAATCTTTTAATTCTCTTAGGAGTCAGAAAAGAGCTTAACAAAAAATCCATAATGGTCAATAAGAAAGGAGGGAGTGTTCGATGTACCAAAAGAGGTTATGTTGTGAACATAGCTGATAGGAATAACAGTGGAACACTTGATGGGGCTTCCTTATAGGATGATGGATGGCGGTAAAATAAGGCCAACTTTGCAGTATGGATGGAGCGGATGGATCGTGAACATGCCAATACGTACAAGGTGTGATTCATGTGGTGGCACACAAATCGAGGTGACTCCCAAAAATGAATAGAAAAATAAGTAGGGAGTGAGGTAGTATAGTAGGTAATTTCTCCACCTAGGAGATTTTTGTATAGTGGTGGCTGCTTCTTATCCTTATAGAGGACGATCCATATGTGAGCATGGACCACTAGGGAGATCTGAAGAGGCCTCAACCTCCAGGACAGGTATGGGGACTTGACAGTACGTATACATGACGTTTTTATCGTTGCATTCATGTATAGTTTACTAGCTTAGTGGTGGGTAGATCATGTGTGTGATAGATACTGATGACATAATGTGTGCATGTGCAGATGTGGGACCTCACCCTCTAGCAGGGTACCAGCGACACATGGGTAGGGTGGAGGGTTTAGATCCACCCACCCATAGGCATAGACATCGATGGAGTGCAACATTGGACTCACTACGGCTGGACGTAGAGAGGGTGCTCGAGGGGGTCACCAACGATGGGTGGAAGTACCTTGATGACGATCTGATCACTGCATGCTACAGGGATCCTCCAGAGTGAATTTATTTCATGAGGAGGATTGCGGTTGCTATTGAGTATGTTAGAGCGGTGACACATGGTGATGTGCTGATGGAGGAGGATATCCACAATGAGGAGGAGGATTCAGATGAGGACATCGAGTCAGAGGATGATGACTCAGACTAGCATCATGTGATTTTTCCACTAATGAGTTGGTGCATGAGGATTTTTGTATGATATGTATGATCAATCGAGAAAGCAAGTGGAGCTTCTCATTTTGTGTTGAACATTATGATATGATACATGTATGTACGTGGATGCACATTTTTATGTGTTTTTAAGGGTTTTTATGAGTCTCTTTTATGATTATGATGATTCCTATCTGATATATATGACATATGTATGCATGATTATATGATGACACATGATGCATTTTATTTCTTAGATGCGATGATTGATGTGCCACTCTAGAGCGTCATTAGCCATTTGATCTACTACACTATTGAGACTTCTGGGAACATGCATGAATGAAATGGATTCGAAATGTCTAACCAAGTGTCTAGTGCGTAGGAATTTTCTAAAGAGGCAAGGATCATGTACCCGGTAGTAGTTACTCAACTGAGAGAGAAGTAACTAGGAGTTTAAGAAGACATTAAGACGACGAATACCCAAGTGGAGGGTGGTAGTCAGGAGACCAACGACATCGCCGTACTTAGCCTAATTGTTGGTAGAAACACCAACACACATTTCGTCGATATGGATCAACTCATGTGACGGGGAATAAATGACCCACATAACCGAGGCGAGACTAGGAGACCATCTACTTGCTCCATCGACAAAATCAACATAGCAAGGTGATGTACGATCTATCTGGAGAAACCAAGGAAACAAACTATGAGACTCGTGGAGAAAACAATGTAAAGTAAGAAAGAAAAACTATGATACAAGGGTAATTCAAGGTGCTCGACTTCAAGCATATATCCTCTTGAGTAGAGCCCATTGCGGGGATTCTTCAAGAGGTGGCCATCTGTAACACTCCAAAAAAATCACAAAAATTTCAAATTTTTCTGTGTGACATTTAATGCTAAGTCATAGCCTAACAATGTTGGTTTAACACTATCTTTAGGTAGGTTTTGAGATATGGCAAAAAAGAGAAACTTAACAGTTAAAATTCTTGAACTAACTGGAACTATAGACTACAAAATTATTTTCTAACTTAAATCACATTTATTACTAACAACATTCAAGCTATTGATGATTCTCTTAGTGTTAAAAGTTAAAGAGTCAGACATTTAATGAATTTAGAACAACTATTTACTCTTTAGTATGTGCATGATTCTGATATTTGTTTTTCTTGTCTTATTAAAGGGGCTTTGAGGTTTTTCCCAAGGCTTACTTAGCTTTCTCAAGCTAATGCAGATTTGCTGTTTTTTCAGGTCTTTACAGGTAACTCTTTCTTCCAAGTTATGGTGTAAAAAATATTAAAGCTTTGAAGACTAAAGAGTAAGTTAGGAAGGGAATTCTTACGATACCTTTTGTCTTAATTAATCAAAGTGTAAGATACTCCCAGTTCTATAACCATAATTATCTTATTTAGGTAGCAAATTTGATTTTGATTACAAAATTATTTGTTTTTAGCAGTAAATTATACAACAGACTTGTTTATAATCATCAACCTTTCTTTTAGTTGTTTCGTAAAAACCAAAAGGCTTGAATACATGTCTATTTAGTTTACAACTATGTACTTTAAACATGAAATTTTTTTGGGTCTTACATAAATACTATAATATCATTACTATAGTCATTTACCCATTAGTTATTTACTTACGATTGTAAGAACTATCCTAGGTATAAAAAAATTGTGCTATGGATAAATTCAATACATATCTCAAGGATAAATTCAATACATATCTCAACAACTAAACCTAGCTTAACAACGCATAAATTTATACCAACTATGGTCTTGCTCAACAACCTTATTATACCAAATACTTGTTAAAATTTAACCAAAGTAATGATTATTACTTTGTATATGATGAATATAAAAAGATGCAATAAATAAAAAATAACCTAACTAAACCTTACCCTGCATCTATGATATTGTTTATTATTAAACAAATATGAAGGCATAATAACTATTACCTAACCCGCAGTTTTAACCTAGTAATTATAACTTGTTTTCAAAGTAAACAAGTAATAGTATTTTTTTTTCAGAAGAAAAAATGCCAGTCTTTGTTATTCATCAGAATCAAAAGACATCTTATACATACATCATGTAAATGATGAAAATCAGTCCATCAACACCCTTACAGCCAAATATAAGACATATACATCCATGACAACCAGAAGATGGAAGGATATATATCGTAAAGTCTGATCATATGCAGACTTTCTCATCATTCCCGATAACTCGGGTCAGATTTTTCCGAACATATCTGGAATCCTTACAAACATACATGCCAAGGAAATGCAAATGACTAGTTGTAAGTCTCCTAAAACAAGACAGAAAGTTCATCAAAACTATTCAAAAACCAATGTAGTAAAAGATAACAGCCATCAAAAAAGAGTGAAATGTCCCTCTCCAATGACCATACCATCCATAGATTCAGTGTAATATCCAATACCCATATCCAAATGCAGTACCTTTTTAGAAAGACCATCAGCTAGAGTATTGTGTTCCCGATAAATATGATTGAAGGACACCGGTGGAGCCAGTCGCAGCATAGTGTATATTTCATCGCACCAATGTTTCAGTGTGGGAACATCAAGGGTGGATATTCTGTTAACCCATGAGATAATCACCAGAGAGTCACCATAAATCATCTTAATGGGCAGTCCCATCAAATGACTGACTCGTAGGACAGACCAAAGTGCCAAGAGCTCTGCACGTGTATTGGTGCTATACCCACAGCCAACAGAAAAGAAATAATAATGGGTTTCACTGAGGTAGATCATAGACCCAACCCCGCCCAAATTAGTTTTTGTTGCACCATCAAAATAGGCCACAGGAAAGGTATGGATGGGCTGAGGACCAATCTGCCTGCGCTTGATAGTTTTTTGTGGGACCGGGTAGAGTGCAAGGAAACAATCGATCCTGGTAATGAGTGAGGAGGCACAAGGTTTAATATCTTCAAATATACAGGAGTTTCTAAGGAGCCAAATCAACAAGAAAATGACCACGGGGGTATAAATGAAAGAAGCAGATTGGTCGTGAGTGTTATACCAGTGGGTTAAAGAGGACTGGATATTATCAAGAGGCAGGAAAGTAAAACCCAAACAGGCCGAGAAGTGGGTAAAGATGAGTTCAGTGAATGAACACCGTAAAAACATATGACCACAATCCTCAAAATACCTCTTACATAAGACGCACAGACCCGGACCAATGAAACCACGAGATTGTAAATGATCCCAGGTGAGGATACGATCCTTCAACAGCAACCAGGTGAAACATATCAGCTTCAGAGGTAATTTCGAAGACCACAGCATGTTTAGAGCCCGGTTTTGTTCCTCATCAGCGTGTATATAAATGAGGCTGTCATAGCTACGAGCAACAATAATGGGACCAACATACTTTTCAAAGGACCACAGGAGTGTATCAGTCTCCCCTCTCAGATGTATTCTATTGTAATTCAGGTCTCTGATATAAATATTCCATTGTCTGCTCCAGATATCACATAAGTCTAGTTCCTCTGCTGTAAACCAACAACCAGTAGCATGATTTATAGCCTGATCCAGAGTGGTGATCCCGTAATCTTGTAGATATGATCTCAGCTCAACAGACAGAATAAAAGCTCTATCAATTCCAACAATTGGATCCGCACCCACAAGTACCGCCTTCCCATTGCCAACCTGCCACATAAGACCTTTTCCGATCCAATGTATAGTATTAAGGAATCCTTTCCAAATAATAGAAGCATTTGGCTGCCTGAAACATTTCTGTCTAAACCAAGTATGTAAAGGCAGATTTCTCATATATTTTGCCTGCAGTAACAGATTCCATATGCCCATATGATTCATTTTTCCTGCAATAACAGATTCCATTATCTTGCATAAATTCATTTGAAATAAGGTTTCACAAAAAATTCAAGGTATTGATCTTAACCTAGCTCGAAAATGATTTACTAAACAAATTATTGTTTGTTTAAATTATTTCACCATATAGTTTTATTAGGCTTATGAAGTAATAAATAATATGTTTATAAAACAATGCAGGGTTTTAAAGTGTTAGATCTTAAACTATATCAAAATCCTACGAAATTCTTTTTAAGTGGATTCTACGTGGTACATTCTTACTTATCGGAGGTTTTGAGCATTAAACCCTACACGTTTTCAAAAACACTCTAACCCTAAAATCTCGCTTGACTTTCATTATAGTTTTTACTCTAGAGAGGAAGGGTGGCCGCCAGGCCTTCGATCTCCATGGAAAACTCTGCAACAGTTACCATTAAAACTCTTTGAGGAGGCAGTTGGTAGGTGTGAGGTTTGAGTTTAACGCCATCTCTGTGAGCTAGAGGTCTCTTATGATCTTGATGTTCATTTACGGGTCGTCTTCGGTTGCTTAAAGTGCTAACGGAGTTTGAGGTTCAGGTTTCTTGCCCCGGCCGAGGGTTCATCATAAGCAATGTAAGTATTTTTGATAAATCCTTCAACATTTTAATTTTCTTTGTTTTTATAATAAATTATGCCAGACCTTCACTGACCGTTCCAAAACTGTTTTATTTGTGAGCGTAGGTGAGAAATTTCGCAACTCCCAGTTGCCAGAGGAAACGCTTAGCTTGAAGCTAAAGGTTTTTTTTGGGCTCCAAAAGGCTCGGTAAGCCTCAGACATATAACCTTGGAGTGCTCTTCATTGTTTACCCTTTCCATGAAATTCAAAGTGGTTACGGCTGTTCACCGTGATGCTTGTTTAATGTGTTAAGATATAGTTTTTTTTAAATTGATTAAGAAAGAAGGAGGGGGCCATATGGCCATTTGTTCTAACCCTTGGGGTTTTTCCATCAAGCTACGGATTTTGTAAAAATAAAGATATTAGGGTAATAAATTAATGTTCCAAGTTTTGAGAAGGTGTTTGTATAAGCTAAAGTACTTTAAAAAATGCTTCCTCGACCCTTTTGGTTCGGCTCTATAAAAAAAAATCTAGTGGCTTTGGTTATAATATAGCAATCCAGTCCTTAAAATTTTATTGACTTTCTTAGTTTAGAAATTGAGGATTTGAAGAATCTGTTTGCAATAAATTACTACAAAAGGACTGAGCTTGTGGAACTATGCACGAAAAAAAGGGTTAAACCTGTTTTATTTTAAGTATTTTCCTCATATAGAGTAAATTGTGTGCAAATAGTTTTTATACTCTAACTTAAACTGAAAATAGAAATTGCTATGGCCGTGAATTGAGGAAACTATTTAGTAAACTAGATATTTTAATTTTTATCTCTAAATGCGGTAGTATTTATGATTCAACTAGATGTTGGCTTTTATTTAGGAGTTCTGATGTTTTAGATTAACAAGTTTTGTTGGGTTAATAGTTAGAGGTAGAATCTAATTTACTTTCTAATCATTTTTGGAATGAAAAAATAGACTTTGTTGGTTATTTTGCTTGTTTACTATTTACTCTGATTTAGATAATTATAATATTTAAATAGTACTACTATTCTTCATTAATGTTAATAACTTAATTGTTTTTACAGTACTTATTTAGTTTATTAAAGTACTCATGAAACCTTGCAGGTAAAACAACAGTTTTACTATACCAGGTTGTCTAAGTATTCTGTAGAGGTTTTATAAATATTTAAGTATATGTTAAGTATTGAAAAATGAAATTATTAAAGTGTTATGTTTTTTTTTACCATAACAGAGGGAAGGATTAATTAAAGATCGATGAAAAATCCACCGGGTGCTGAATTACAGAAGAAAATGGACTATTGCCATCACCATTCATGAGCTGAATAGTTCCCATTAGTTTCATAGTGGTTTACATGGCCGGCAGGCTCAAAATTCTTGATATCTAAAATTACAGCATAATAGAATAGTTTGCAGAGCAAAAGGGGATGGGACGAGTGGATGTTATATCTATTGTTCATTAAAATTTTCTGTGCTCTTAAAGACTGCTTTATCCAGCGTTGAGAATCGTTCCTATGCCTCCTGAGATATTGATAGTACCATTGATCTAAGTGAAGAAGCAACTTGGATGAGGCCTGTCCCTCCTTTGGAAGTCTAAGAATCGATCTTGAGATCCCAGATTCTGAGCACATCCACGGCCTCCAAAATATGCAAACTCCTGAAATATGTTCGATATGAGGACAAGAAGAGGTTCCACGCCCAGAGAGAAACACGAAGTGCCTTAACAGCTGGAGGACATTCGGAAAATGGGTCCCCTGCCAGATCTGAGAAGAATTAAGGGATGTTGCAATAAGAATTGAACGACCAGGACACTTCTGTCCAACATAGCTGCCTTATTGGCCTCCAGATTTGCTTGCTCATTTAGACTACGCAAAACATGGAAGAACATGATTTCCCTGAATTTTGAGACTGATAAGAGGATTTTTTTGATGATTGAAATTAAATAGATGTTGGACGGCAGTTTTTTGGTCTTCAGGGCTTGGATGATCAATCTCGGGTCTCCAAACACCATTAGAGAATCTAAGTTTCTTTCTTGGGCTAGCCTGAGGCCTTGCCATAAAGCCAACGCCTATGCCTTGTTGTTGGACATTGATCCAAGCCCCCAAGCATAGTTGGCTATAAGAGAATTTCCATCCGAAAGGAGGACTCCTCCTTCTCCTGCAAGCCTTGGGTTGCCCTTTGAGGCTCCGTCAAAGAATAGGAAGTTTTTCTTAAGGTTGGATCTCCACAAAAGGAAAACATTTTCTTCTAGATGGATTTCCCAGTTGGCAAGGCTGGCAATGGAGGGATTGGGAGAAGGAACTGAACAGTGAAATTGAGAAAGCCATCTTTCCTCTTGGGGATCCAACTCTCTGGAGTTCTTAAGCTGGCTCCTAGCTTCCGACAATTCCCCCAGGAGGGATTTGCATTTGATTGCAATCTTGACACTTGAATTTTCCTCATCTCTGAAAACATGGTTGTTATGTTCCAGCCAAATCTTCCAGCAAATAGCTTTGGGGGCCCACATCCAGATAGATTTAAGAAGGTTTTTTTTTATGGAGATCAAAGGTAGAAATGCTGGCCCAGGAGGCAAATAGGTCTGAAATAGATGAGGGGATAGCGAGATCTTCTAAATTCAGAAGAAGGACCTCCTTCCAGATTTCTTGGGAAAAAGGATAGGTTAACAGTAGATGGTTCATTGTCTCTTCCTCTGAACAACATAGCGGACATCTAGACGGACCTTCCATTCTTCTCTTCTTTAAATTATCCCCTATCAGAATACTTTTATGAGCAGCTGTCCAGCAGAAGAAGTCAATTTTAGGAACAAACGGGTGGTTCCAAATAAAATTCCAGCTTGCTGGGTTTGGGGCAACGTGAGGCACAGAGTGGAAGGATCTGTATTCTTCTACTGCTGAGTATCTACCTGAGCGCTGGCCCCAACCTCTTTTGTCTTTACTGATCTTTGCAATGGGCGCTTTCCCTTGGAGCAGCTGAAGTAAACAGTCCTTTTCTTCATTTAGCCAGTGGGGGAGATTTTCAAACTGCCAATCCTTCCAGATACAATTACCTTCTTCCTCCCAGCTCGAGATATCCCAAAGAGTTTCTATGTTATTGTCTTGAGCCCAAGCCTTAATATTCCTTATCCTAGAATTTTGTCCCAGGGGTTGATCTCCCATGATGGAGTCCTCCCATAATTTAATTTCCATCCCATTTCCAGGAATCCAATGGAGATTGGCTTTAAAATGCTGAAGGACGTTAAGCCATAGTTTGTAAATGGGAGAACCTTTCTTACGGGGAGTTGGGTCATCCAGGAATCTTAGTCTTTTTCCTGGGAAGTATTTCCTCCTTAGAACTTTTTTTCTCCAACTGTCTTTTCCAGAAACTAGATTCCAAATAATTTTGGCCCCCATGGCCAAGTTTTGCTTTGCCAGATCCCTGACTTGAAGGCCTCCCTCCTTATAATGCAATTGGATTTTATTCCAGCTTACCAGATGGATTCGATGGAGGTTCCCTTTGCCTCCTTCCCAAAGGAACTTTCTTATCATCGTCTCCATTTGTTTCAAGATAGAGACCAGAGCGAGCAACGTGGAATTTTGATAGATCGGAATACTCATTAGCACTGATTTGAGCAGCACTGTTTTACCAGCTAGATTTAACCAGTTGGAGCCCCAATTTTGGATTCAGTTCTTAAATTTATTAATGACAGGGGACTAGTGGGTTGCTCTAGAGATATTTTTAAAAATAGGAACACCTAAATAGATGAAGGAGTCCCAGTCATGCACCACTTCCATGCCTAGATTTCTGGCTGTCTCCCCAAGTTCTTTTACTGAACAATTCCAGCCATATATCTTACTCTTCTGAAAGTTGATTTTGCTTCCTGAGACCAGCTTATATGATTCAAGCTATTTCTTAAATTGGTTAGCTGAAAAGAGGCTAGCTCCACCTAAGAGGATTGTGTCATCCGCGAATTGAGCATGGTTGATGTTTTTTACCTTATGAGCCAATTGGAGACCTGAGAGCAGGCTCTTCTGCTTACTAGAGATTAACTGAAAGCTTAGGACAGAGGCTTGAATTGCATAGAGGAGGGGCGATAAGGGGTAGCCCTGACGAAGCCCCTTGGAAGCTTGGAAGAAGTCAGTGGATCTTCCATTAACAAGGGGAGCTATCCAAGGAGAGCTGATGCAGCCTTGAACCCAGAGGATAAAATGGGAAGGGAAACCAAGTTTTTTCATAACTAAGAAGAGGAAATCGTGTCTGACCCTGTCAAATGCGTTGGCGAGGTCAAGCTTTATCACCATTCCTTCTTCTTTATTCTGGAAGCTTGAGTGGATAGCCTCTTGAACCAGGAGGATATTGTCTTGAATTTTTCCCCCTTTAATGAACCCCCCTTGGTTCTCCGGGATGATTTTGGGGAGGATTTTTTTAAGCCTATTGGTGATAATTTTGGTTATTATTTTGTAACTGAGGTTACATAGGGAGATTGGATGGAATCTAGAGAAGGAAATAGCTCCCTTTTCTTTCAGAATTAAAGTTAAGAAGGCAGAATTAGTGCTACCCCCAATCCTGCCGGTGGATTGAGAGTGTCTTACCATCCTTAAAAGGTCCAATTTAATAATATCCCAACAGCTAGTATAGAATCTGGCTGTAAAGCCGTCAGGGCGAGGGGCGCTATCAGGCTTCATTCTGGACAGGGCGCTCTTTAGTTCTTTTAAGGAGATGGGGGCAGAGAGAAGTTGGCTATCAACGTCTTGAATCAGAGGGCGAATGAGGTCAAAGGGGGGGTCCAGAGGATTTAAGGGATCATCATCTGGAGAAGAGAAGAGGTCTTTGAAGGTAAGGAAGGATGCTTTCTTTATTTCTTTAGAATCTTTAATCAAAGAGCCTTGAAAGTTAATTTTAGTAATTGCTTTGAAACTTTTCCGAGCTTCAGCTTGTTTGTGAAAATAGCTGGTGGTTTTGTTCCCGCTCTTTAGCCACAAGCTTCTAGACTTTTGACGCCAGAATTCTTCTTCGATTCTACACGCTTGGAAGTAGTACTTTTGCAGCTCTGATTCTTTGGAAATAGAGCTTTTGGATATGGTAAGGATGTCCAATGCATGCTGATGGTTTTCAAGGGATTTTTGGGCTGCGATTCTGAAAGAAGTAGGAGAGGAAATGAGCTTAGCCCATTCCTTAAGATCAGACTTTAGTCTCTTAAGTTTCTGCTCCCAGGTGAAGGAAGGGGATCCAGGGATCGGGGCAGACCAGGAATTCAAGACTACTTGCTGAAAATTCTCTTGGAGCAACCAGAGTGGGCTAAATCGAAAGGGGATAGGGCCGAGATTTGGTTCAGAGGAGAGCTCCAGCAAGTTCAGTTTGTGGTCAGAGGTGCAGTTGGGGAGAATTTTAGAAGTGGCCAGAAGTCCAGAAATGAGGAACTCAGCTTGAATGAGGAATCTGTCAAGGCGAGCTGCGATATGCCCAGGGCGCAGCCTTTTGTTGGACCAGGTAAATTTTCCTGTAGGGGGATTTATATCCATCAGATCCCAGTTGAGGATAACGTCCTCTACCCATTCTTTGGCTTGATCCCTTACTGGAGAACCTCCTTTCTTCTCTTCAACGGCTAGAGTGACGTTGAGATCACCTGCAATTACAATGTTTCTGGGATTGTGCAAGCTTAAAAACGAGTCAATGGAGTCCCAGCATTTGCGTTTTTCAGAGTAAAGAGTCGAAACATACATATTGAAGAGACCTACTTGCTGACCGGAGTCCCGGTGGAGAAAATTAGTGAAAATCCAATGGTCGCTTCTTTCTTCATTGGCCAACTCAAATTTGGCAGCATCCCAGAAGGTGGTTATTCCTCTTGAGGCCCCTTTTGAGCTTATTGCTTTCCCAGAGCCCTTTTTCCAGATGGAGAGACCTGCTTGATAGAGGATTGAATCCTCCAATTTTGTCTCCTGGATTAGTAGAATATCCGTCTTATTTATTCTGATGATGTCTTTCAGAGCTTCTTCTTTCGTTTTGGAGCCTAAACCTCTGCAGTTCCAGGAGACGAATCGCATTTAGACTTTCTTGGGGGGGGAGGCCCCTTTGGAGGCTTGGCCTTGCTTTGATCTAGTGCTAATCATGGTTGTCAGCGTTTTCTGATTTCCTTTGGCTACATCCCGGAAGGACTTCTCTTCTCTGTTCTTTTTCTTTGATTTTCATCCTCTGGTGGATCTCAAGGGCGTTGCATGTGAGCTACTGGATTCCGAGTCTCCTTCATCAGAGAAACTGCCTTGGTCAGAGTCTAGATTGGACGGGCCCTCCTCCTGGCCAATGGTCTTCAAATGTTCTCCTACAGGGATGATGGGACGACTATTATGGACTGAGGTGTGAAGGGGAAATTCATCTGTGCTGGCGGCAGGGGTTTCTGTGACCGGGTGCTGAGGGATTTCTCCAGGTTCAAATGGTTTTGCCAATGGGGGGTCGGGGTTATTTCTAACAACAACAGATGTTCCATCCACTGCAAAGAGTTGAGAGAGGGATGCAGAATTAGTGGTTGACGGCTGATTGGGGTTGGTTCCTTCTGAGGACGGCCCTTTACTGCCTGGATTATGGGCTGGCCCATCGGTTCCTTGTCTTTTTTCTTGATATTTCAGGATTACTTTCCCTTTATTGACTCTTTTCCATCCTTCTGATTCCTCCGCTTGTTGATTTTTGGGACAGTTTCTTTGAAAATGACCATGCTCATGGAAGTGCCTGCATTTGAAGGGAAACTGCTCATAATCTAGCTGCTGGAAGTGATGCCAGGAGCCCATAGAAATCTTGATTGCTTTTGGTAGTCCATCCTCAAGATCCACCTCCACACAAATTCTAGCGCAGGAATATTGTCCCTTGGGATCTGCCTTGTCAATGTAGTGGCCAAGCCCATTTCCTATTTTTTCCAGAGATTCAGAGTTCCAGCAGTGCGTTGGTATATTTGGGAGGCGAACCCAAATAGGGACCTCCTTTGGGGCTACAGCATTCGGGTCAAAGTCCGGGGTCCATCGGTTGAGATACAGTCCCTGAGACCCCATGAAGTAAGGTCCATTCCGAAATATGAGATCACGGTCTTCTTTGGAGATGAATTCGAAAATATAGAAACCTCTGCCCACCGGATAGCAGGTCACGATGTGCTTCAACTGCGGCCTTTAGTTTCTTTGAATCCAGTCATCAGTGGTTCTTGTGGATGGCCATAAGCCCATGAACTGCCCAACTAGACCACATTCCGCCAGAGCCAGAGCAATCTTGATGGGTTTTTCTTCTGGCAAAGCAATTTCAGGTATTGCATCCAATTTCTTAATGAATTTCAGAATAGAAGGGGCCACCAGTTTCTTCCCTGCTAGAGCTAAAAGCCTCCTGAAGGCTTCTTCATCAGAGATAGGTGGGGAGGGAGGGGAATCCTCTCCCCCAGGAGCATCCATGGTGGTCTAGGCAACGCTCGCAGCAAAAAAACCCTAGGATGCGCTCTCAACAAAGAACACCCTCATCTAGCACAAAAATTGATTAATAATGAAAACCAATCCAAAAACTGATTGATTATGTTATACACAGTTTTAAAACTGTATTTCCAAATATTACTTTATAAGTTCTGTGTATTTATTTTTTTAGAGCAATATATATATAGAGAGAGAGAGATAAGGATTCTAAAAATAAAAGGATTATTATTATTCCTGGTTTAATCTACCAGTAAAAGTTTTTCTAAGTAAGGCAGATTCAAACACATCTTGTCTCTATAAAAATCATTCATTTAATCCAACCTTCTGTACTAGGGAACTTCATCGATTGATGAGTGGAAAAATACATAAAGGTATTTTTAAATCATTTTTTCCACCGTTACTAATTCTAAGATCATTTACTAAGTTAAACAAATACAGGTAAAATCTTGAACAAGATGCAGGCTTAACAGTTTAATTTCAACTGCAATTAATTAAGGAATATTAGTAAACTAATCTTAACTGCTTCATTTCAATCCTTTTACTTGCATAAAAATAAATTAACACATTAGAACCTCATAACTTGTAGAGGAGACAAACAACCCAAGGATCCCGTTCCACCCAACCTTTCCTGAAGATAGCTCACTGCTTGTCTAGGACCCCCGAGCCTGTCCACTGATCCACCAGGTCAAAAGCACTATGTGAAATGATAGGGTTAAATCCCATGCAACTCCATAGAAGTACTTAGCAACGGTACTTCTGCCCTCAGCAGTAAAGAACTCAGGCAACAACCTGCACTAGTTCTGAAACAGTCTTAATCTCTCAAAACCACTTCTATCTTTCCCCTCATCAAATATCTTGTGCACAATTCGCAACTTCATAATTTTCACAAGGTAATGATTGAACAACCTCCTCTTGAATTCGATTGGTATTTATATGCATGCATAGGTATTTTGGTCATGTTTTCACTTAATGAGCCACCTGCTCTTGTTCCACTTTCTTGGGGAACATGAACACAAAATTAGGGAAGTCCCCCCTGCAACAAGTAGAAGTGGTTGAGGATGCTGCCATGTGTCAATTTTCTCTCACCCCAATCTATTCCACCTAGTGGCCAGTGGAAACTCATTAAAAATCCTCCTTAAGCTATTTGTCTCATCTTTTAATTATTAACTAAGAAAATATTCAGCATAATTAATTACAATCATCCTTGACCCCACTTGGTCAATAGTCACAAACTTTACAATAAAAATAAAATATAATATCTGCTTAAACATAAAATGTTATTGCAATTTGGGATATGTGACATACACCCCCCTTTAAGTCTAATATCGTCCTCCATGTTATTTTATTCATCATCCTCAGAGCTACCTTGAAATTTTTTTGGATATGATGCCTGCATATGACTCTCCAATTTCCAAGTTGCTTATTCTGGACTAAGATACAATCCGGTTCCACTAGAAAATCTCCTTTGGGTTTCACCTGCACAACATTCAAATTTATAACATGAGTAGCATCATGTACATATATTTTTAAAACAGAAATGTGAAGAACATTATGAACTCTAAGATTCGGTGGTAAGGCCAGTTGGTATGCCATCGATCCAACTCTGGACAATATTTCGAAAGGTCCACACTACTTGGGTGCTAACTTAGCACAACTCCCAACTTTTAAGGAACTCTTCTTAGGTTTTACTTTAATGAAAACATGTTCGCCCACTTGGAACTCTTTCTGAGTTCGTTTAAGAGCCACTTGACTCTTCTGTCTGTCTTGTGCAACTTTTAAATTACCTTGGACCTGATTCACGATTAATTCTATTTCCTTTAATAACTTAGGCCCTAGTATTAATCTGTCAACGAGTTACTCCATGAAATGGGAGTATTGCATTTTCTTATTGTTTTTTTCCAAGAAATTATTTTTATTGTTACCGTTTCTCATTCGTTATTTAAACAAGTAAAAGTTTTATCAAAACAGTTTAACACTACTCGATGTTGTTCCCATCAATCCATTCCAATTAAAACATCACAGGAGCCTAACGAAATTACATTCAACTTTACAGAAGTTTCAAACTGATTCTAAATAAAGTACAATCTTTCACAAATTTAATTACTTTCCTTTTTTCTCCTGTAGCTAATTGAATCAGCCATGATTTTTTTTTTCAAATTTCTCTACTGGTAGTTTACTTTTCTCTACTAAACTAGGAGAAACATCAATCAGGATAGCCCCTGGGTAAATTAAAATAGAAATGGTTTTATGGTTCAACATACCTTCTACTTCGACCCTGAAAGTCTGATATTCAGCCTGTCTGTTTTCCAGTGCTGCATTGATTCTGGGCATCCCTCTCGCTAAGTCACCAACTGTTATTTCTTCCTGCACAATATGAATGTTGTTGATGGTCTTCTTTCTGTTAGGACAGACTGATGCATAGTGAGGTCCCTGGCATTCCCAACATTTTATCGGTTCCTTATGTTCATTATTTTTAATGTAATTATTGTGATTATTTGTAAATTCTTTAGTTCTTGCACCAGTAGGGTTTTGCTGTGAGTTACTTTTTAAATTATTTTCTTGAAAATTTTCTGTTAGGAAGATTGCGTGAGTTATTATGCTCAAAATTTCGATCATGTGTGAAAATTTTCTTTCTTGGGTCAAAATTATTGAACCTCTTTGTTTTCCAGTTTGACATATTCTCCCTTTTATGGTTTTGCTCGTAGCAGAAATTTGCTTTTCGCACGGTCTCTTCAAGGGTTTTGGGATTATCATATTCAATTATGTCCTTAATATGAAAAAAGTAAATTATAACGAACATAAATATGATAATAATTAAATAAAATAATAATTGTTAATTATTATAGTAGTTAGCTATTAATGTGAAGGGACATAACTCTTCATTATGAAAAGCTCAAGCCATATTAAAGGCGAGCTATGTTGTAATATCCTAACATCTATCATCATATATATATATATTCATGGATTATTTGTATTTTCGAAAGTGGAAGTTCGAGAAGTTATATTAAATGGTATTTTATCGTTACAGTGGTATCAGAGCTAGTTTGTGATCTAGACCTTTGGCCATATCATGATTTTTAATCATAATCCTAGGGAGTCCCTAAATTTATGGTCTTTGACCAAATAAAAAAAGAATAGAAAGTAAAAAATAAAAAATAAAAAGGAAAGAGAGTTAAGAAAAAAAAATTAAAAACAAAAAAAAACTAGAAGGAGGAAAAAAAAAGTCAAAAAAGAAAAGATAAAAGTAAAGGAAAAAAAAGAGAGATGGTAAAAGTGAAACCACATCTGGTTTCTTAAATTGAGTTTGGGTTTGAATATAAAAGTGCATAATAATTACTAGTAAAGAGCAAGTGAGATTTGAACTTAGGTAGAGAATATAACACTCACTCCTCTCAACCACCCAATCTACTCACATTTTACAAAACTTAAGGGAAATAAAAAATAAAAAAAATGCATAATAATTGCTACTAACAAAAAGTGAGATTTGAACTTAGGCAGGGACGGTAACACTCATTCCTCTCAACCACCCAATCTACTGGGATTTGACAAAACTATTGGCATTTTTTCAATTATTTAATTATAATATTTCAAAACCTTATTTTATAATTAAGTAAAGATTTTTATTATATAATAATTAATTATTATTTAAAAAAACTATATATTAAACTATATATATAGTTTATAAACATTAATATAATAATAATATTATTAATTAATTAATTAATAATTATTATTACAAAAAGAAAATTATAATAGTTGTTTTTGGGAAAAAAGGGTTATTTGACCTAACAAGAAATAGTCGAAGAATTTTTTTCCCAAAAGAGACATATTGAGAATTATTACAGCTTTTGTATTTATCCTTCTAGAAGAAAAGAAGACAAGTGAAGTAGAAACATAGTCACAAACAATGGCACCTACATATTCGGAAATGAAGGCACAACTACAAACAACAATGGACGAGTTAGAGCAATATAAGGCGATCAATAAAAGTCTACAAGCTGAGGTTGAGACACAAAAGTGGTTGAAAGAGTGGAAAGACAATGAGAATCACCACTTATGGAATCAAAATCGACAGCTAGAACGAACCATAAGAGATAACAAAAAAATGTTATCTGACCAAGAAAAAGACATATCATGTTTAAAAATTCATAATCAAAACATAGAAGACCAGATCAGAAAGTCAAGAAATGACAAAAAATCACCATATGGAAGCGATAATGATTTAGAAGAAGAAATAAAACATCTAAACAGGCTCATCATGGAAAAAGATGCTGAACTAGCGCAAGTCTGAAGAAAGATAGAAAATCAAGAAACATAGTTACGTCATCATCAATAGCAAGAAGAAAAACTTCAGCCGCAGTATGATGACAGTAAGACGACACATAAGTTGGAACTGACAAAAGTCAACAAGGTGTTATCAAGCAATTATGAAGAAATTTTCCAATTAAGAAATCATAACAAGACACTAGTCACAAAAATTAAGAAGTTGAAAAGTAGACAAAAGGCAGATCAATCTATGAAAGACATTGAAGGAAAACTTCTATACAAACAAGAAGAAAATCGTTGTATCAGAAGGCATAACGAAGATTTTAAAGAACAACTTAAGAAGTCTGAAGATGATAGAAAATCACATGTAGAAGTGATTAAGAAGTTTCAAAATGATAACATGTAGTTAGAAAACAAGTTGGAAAAGATACAGAATGAAACCTTAAAACCTCAAGAGACGAAAATACAACTTTCTGCTCAGATCAATGCTCAAAAGATGACACTCGTAAAAGAAAATGACATGGAAATTCCATATCGACATACCAACCATAAAAACAAATATTCTAAAAAGTGGGAAATGTTGAAAAACCAGCGTAGATCCAAATCCTAGGATCTATCAAGCGCCGAGATGGATCAAATCTCTTGAGGTGCAAACCATGTGCAAGGCCTCCTGAACCATGTACAATAAAACCATGAGTTGTTTAGAATGCCTTGCACATGGTTTTAAAACCATGTGCAAGGCCAACATTTTTTTGTGGATGATTCAATTTTGTGTTTTTTTCTTGACCCACATATTTTTTTACGGATAATTAAATTTTTACTTTTTTATTGTTTTGTTAGGTAGGAAGATTACAACATCTCCCTCATATTAGATTGCTTTTGTGGCCGACATTTATTTTGGCCTATTAGAAAATTTATTTTTAATTAATAAAAATAACTTTACGAAAGTGATATTATTTATTTTATTTTATGTTACAACATCTCTCCCATAATATTCATTATCACTATTATTTTTTGCCGACATGTTACAAACGTTACATCACGTTACAGGATCTCTTCCATAATATTCACTATCACTATTATTTTTGGCCGACATGTTACAAACATTACTAACGTTACATCAAGTTACAAGATCTCTCCCATAATATTCACTATCACTAATATTTTTTGTCGACATGTTACAAACGTTACTAACGTTACATCGTGTTACAATATCTCCCCCATACTAGGTTGTAGAGCACCTCTCAACGCAATAACGGTACCAATGTGATCAAATATCCTAATGATAAATCCATATGGAATGCTAGCAGTCCACTACAAATAAATTTGAGATGAATTGATTCATCCACATATCAAAAGTTGTGTTCAACACTTAGTAGTTTGCATCGACATGTTTCGTCAACTGCGACACCACAAAAAATGATGCAGAAACATTATAAGGCTTTGAGGAAAAATCCTTTCTAAGAGAGTGGCAATGTAACGAACATAAATAGGATAATAATTAAATAAGGATAATAATTAAATAAAGTAATAATTGTTAATTATTATAGTAGTTAGCTATTAATGTGAAGGGACATAACTCTTCATTATGAAACGCTCAAGCCATATTAAAGGCAGCCTATGTTGTAATATCCTAACATTTATCATCATATCTATTTTATCAATTTATATATATATTCATGGATTATTTGTATTTTTCGAAAGTGGAAGTTCGAGAAGTTATAGTAAACAGTGTTTTACCGTTACCGTTCAGAGTTCGTTTAAGATCCGCTTGACTCTTCTCTCTGTCTTGTGAAAATTTTAAATTACCTTGTACATGCTTCACGATTAATTCTATTTCCTTTAATAACTTAGGTCCTAGTATTAACCTTTCGATGGGTTACTCCATGAGATGGGAGTATTTCATTTTCTGATTGTTGTTTTCCTAGAAATTCCTTTCACTGTTACAGTTTCTCCTTCGTTATTTAACCAAGTCAAAGTTTTATCAAAACAATTTAACACTACTCGATGATGTTCCCATCAATCCATTACAATTAACACATCATAGGAGCCTAACAAAAGTAAATTCAACTTTACAAAAGTTTCAAACTGATTCTAAATAAAGTACAATCTTTCACAAATTTAATTACTTTCCTTTTTGCTCTTGTAGCTAATTGAATTGGCCATGATTTTTTTTTTCAAATTTCTCTACTAGTAGTTTACTTTTCTTTATTAAACTAGGAGAAACATAAATCAGAATAGCCCTTGGGTAAATTGAAATAGAAATGGGTTTATGGTTCAGCATACCTTCTACTTCGACCATGGAAGTCTGATATTCAGCCTGTATGTTTTTCAGTGCTTCATTGATTTTGGGCATCCCTCTCGCTAAGTCACCAACCATTATTTCTTCATGCATAGTATGAATGTTGTTGACGGTCTTCTTTCTGTTAGGACAGACTGATGCATAGTGACGTCCCTCGCATTCTCAACATTTTATTGGTTCCTTACGTTCATTATTTTTAACGTAATTATTGTGATTATTTGTAAATTCTTTATTTCTTCCACCAGTAGGTTTTTGCTGTGAGTTACTTTTTAAATTATTTTCTTGAAAATTTTTGTTAGGAAGATTGCATGAGTTACTATGCTCAAATTTCTGATCATGTGTGAAATTTTTCTTTCTTGGGTCAAAATTATTAGACCTTTTTATTTTCCAGTTTGACATATTCTCCCTTTTACGGTTTTGCTCGTAGCAGAAATTTGCTTTTCGCATGGTCTCTTCAAGGGTTTTGGGATTATCATATTCAATTATGTCCTTAATATGAAAAAGTAAATTGTAACGAACATAAATAGGATAATAATTAAATAAGGATAATAATTAAATTAAATAATAATTGTTAATTATTATAGCAGTTAGCTATTAATGTGAAGGGACATAACTCTTCATTATGAAACGCTCAAGCCATATTAAAGGAAAGCTATGTTGTAATATCCTAACATTTATCATAATATCTATTTTATCAATTTATATATATATATATTCATGGATTATTTGTATTTTCAAAAGTGGAAGTTCGAGAAGTTATAGTAAACGGTATTTTACCGTTACAGTGGTATTAGAGCTAGTTTGTGATCCAGGCCTTTGGCCATATCATGATTTTTAATCATAATCCTATGGAGTCCCTAAATTTATGGTTTTTGACCAAGTAAAAAAAATAGAAATTCAAAAATAAAAATAAAAAGGAAAGAGAGTTAAGAAAAAAAAAGTGAAAACTAAAAAAACTAAGAGGAAAAAAAAAACAAAAAAAAAGGTTAAAAAAGAAAAAATAAAAGTAAAATGAAAAAAACAGAGAGATGGGAAAAGTGAAACCACGCCTGGTTTCTTAAAGTGAGTTTGGGTTTGAATATAAAAGTGCATAATAATTACTAGTAAAGAGTAAGTGAGATTTGAACTTAGGTGGGTAATATAACACTCACTCCTCCCAACCACCCAATCTACTCACATTTTACAAAACTTAAGGGAAATAAAAAATAAAAAAATGCATAATAATTGCTACTAAAAAAAAGTGAGATTTGAACTTAGGTGGGGAAGGTAACATTCATTCCTCTCAACCACCCAATCTACTAGGATTTGACAAAACTATTGGCATTTTTAGATTATTTAATTATAATATTTCAAAACCTTATTTTATAATAAAATAAAGGTTTGTATTATATAATAATTAATACAGTAATTAATTATTATTTTAAAAAAACTATATATTAAACTATATATTAAACTATATATATAGTTTATAAAACATTAATCTAATAATATTATTAATTAATTAATTAATAATTATTAGTATAAAAAGAAAATTATAATAATTATTAATTATAATAATTGTTTTTGGGAAAAAAGAGTTATTTGACCTAACAAGAAATAACCGAAGAAAGTTTTTTCCAAAAGAGACATATTGAGAATTATTACAGCTTTTGTATCTACCATTCTAGAAGAAAATAAGACAAAAGTGAAGTAGAAACATAATCACAAACAATGGCACCTACATATTCGGAAATGAAGGCACAACTACAAACAACAGTGGACGAGTTAGAGCAATATAAGGCGATCAATAAAAGTCTACAAGCCGAGGTTGAGACGCAAAAGTGGTTGAAAAAGTGGAAAGACAATGAGAATCGTCGCTTATTGAATCAAAATCGACAGCTAGAACGAACCATAAGAGATAACAAAAAAATGTTATTTGACCAGGAAAAAGACATATCATGTTTAAAAATTCATAATCAAAGCCTAGAAGACTAGATCAGAAAGTCAAAAAATGACAACAAATCACCATATGGAAGCGATAATGATTTAGAATAAGAAATAAAACGTCTAAACAAGCTCATCATGGAAAAAGATGCTAAACTAGTGCAAGTCCAAAGAAAGTTAGAAAATCAAGAAACAGAGTTACGTCATCATCAATAGCAAGAAGAAAAACTTCAGCAGCAATATGACGACAGTAAGAAGACACATAATTTGGAACTGAAAAAAGTCAACAAGGTGTTATCAAGTAATTCCAAAGAAATTTTCAAATTAAGAAATCATAACAAGACACTAGTCACAAAAATTAAGATGTTGAAAAGTAGACAAAAGACAGATCAATCTACGAAAGACATTGAAGGAAAACTTCTATACAAACATGAAGAAAATTGTTGTATCATAAGACATAACAAATATCTTAAGGAAAAACTTAAGAAGTCTGAAGATGACAAAAAATCACATGTAGAAGTGATTAAAAAGTTTCAAAATGATAACATGCAGTTAGAAAACAAGTTGGAAAAGATACAGAACGAAACCTTAAAACCTCAAGAGACGAAAACACAACTTTTTGCTCAGATCAATGCTCAAAAGATGACACTCGTAAAAGAAAATGACATTGTGGAAATTCCATATCGACACACCAACCATAAAAACAAATATTCTAAAAAGTGGGAAATGTTGAAAAATAACGGTACCAATGTGATCAAATCTCCTAACGATAAATCAATATGGAACGCTAGTAGTCCACAACAAATCAATTTGGGATGGATTGATTCGTCCACATATCGGAAGTTGTGTTCAACGCTTAGTAGTTTGTATCGACATGTTTCGCCAGCTGCGACACCACAAAAAATGATGCAGAAAACATTATAAGGCTTTGAGGACAAAGCCTTTCTAAGGGAGTGGTAATGTAACGAACATAAATAGGATAATAATTAAATAAAGATAATAATTAAATAAAATAATAATTGTTAGTTATTATAGTAGTTAGCTATTAATGTGAAGGGACATAACTCTTCATTATGAAACGCTCAATTCATATTAAAGACGAGCTATGTTGTAATATCCTAACATCTATCATCATATCTATTTTATCACTTTATATATATATATATATTCATGGATTATTTGTATTTTTCGAAAGTGGAAGATCAAGAAGTTATAGTAAACGGTATTTTATCGTTACCGTTCTGAGTTCGTTTAAGATCCGCTTGACTCTTCTGTCTGTCTTGTGCAACTTTTAAATTATCTTGTACCTGCTTCATGATTAATTCTATTTCCTTTAATAACTTAAGTTCTAGTATTAACCTGTCAACGGGTTACTCCATCAGATCGGAGTATTGCATTTTATGATTGTTGTTTTTCTAGAAATTCTTTTTACTGTTACTATTTCTTCTTCGTTATTTAAACAAGTAAAAGTTTTATCAAAATAGTTTAACACTACTCGATGATTTTCCCATCAATCCATTCCAATTAACACATCATAAGAGCCTAATGAAAGTACATTCAACTTTATAGAAGTTTCAAACTGATTCTAAATAACGTACAATCTTTCACAAATTTAATTACACTCCTTTTTGCTCCTATAGCTAATTGAATCGACCATGGTTTTTTTTCAAATTTCTCCACTCGTAGTTTACTTTTCTCTACTAAACTAGGAGAAACATAAATCAGGCTAGCCCTTGGGTAAATTAAAATAGAAATGGGTTTATGGTTCAACATACCTTATACTTCCACCATAGAAGCCTGATATTCGACTTGTCTGTTTTCCAGTGCTGCATTGATTCTGGGCATCCCTCTCGCTAAGTCACCAACTGTTATTTCTTCCTGCATAGTATGAATGTTGTTGACGGTCTTCTTTCTGTTAGGACATACTGATGCATAGAGAGGTCCTTAGCATTCCCAACATTTTATCGGTTCCTTACATTGATTATTTTCAATGTAATTATTGTGATTATTTGTAAATTTTTTATTTCTTGCGCTAGTAGGGTTTTGTTGTGAGTTACTTTTTAAATTATTTTCTTGAAAATTTTTGTTAGGAAGATTGTGTGAGTTATTATGCTCAAAATTCCGATCATGTGTGAAAATTTTCTTTCTTGGGTCAAAATTATTAGACCTTTTTGTTTTCCAGTTTGGCATATTCTCCCTTTTACGGTTCTTCTCGTAGCAGAAATTTGTTTTTCGCATGGCCTCTTGAAGGGTTTAGGGATTATCATATTCAATTATGTCCTTAATATGAAAAGGTAAATAGCTCAGAAACTGTTGCACCTTGGGTTTTTCATCAACAATATAAGGCACATACCGCAGTAAGCTTAAAAATTTACTATTTAACTCTTTCATATTCATAGTTCCCAACTCCAAGTCATAACATTCTTTAGCTCGTTCCTCATAATACTGCTCCGACAGAAATTTCTTTTTAAAGTAATTTTTAAAAGTGCTCCAGTTTATATTCTTTTCTTTTATACCCTTTACTCATTTTATGTCCTGCTACCAGATGTCGGCTTTTCCAATTAAGTTATATATTGTCTTTCATGCTTTTAACTGATTTGAGTAATTATATATTTGAAAGTACTTTTTTCATTCCGGACATCCATGCTTTGGCTTCCTCTCACTTTTCTGTTTCGCCATTAAAAGTTGGCGGTTTAATCTTTTTTAACTCTCCAGAAATCTCTTCATAGGGCTTGTGCTTCCTCTTTCTAGAGTGGTGATTACTCTCACTATTGTTACTAGAATATTGATGTTTCTTTCTATATGAGTTACCGTTAATTTCAGAAGAAGAACTGCTTTCAATTTTAGAGTGTTTTGACATTTTACTCTTATGTTGGTAGGACGTATTATCAGATTCTATCTGTTTATTCTTTCCTTCGTTGTGAAACTTTTCCAGCAGTATTTGATTCAGCTCTTTCCGAACTCTTAAGATTCTCTCATTTTCCTTTTTAACAGTTTCCATTTCAGTTTTTAAATCCTTAATTGTTTGCAGTAATTCAAATGAATTATTAGTTATATCTTCTTTAATAGGTTATTTTCCAGAATTAGTTTGTTCATCTAACGGGGACCTGTTTTCAGCATATTCTTTGAGTCCTTACATACTTGCAAATCTAATTCAAATATATTATATACAACAACATTTAAAGTCGTGAATTAGTACGCATATTTTCTATTTAATTTTTGTTTACGTGTACCGAGACACTTCAGGCCTAGTGTCTGAACGTATGCTCTGATACCATATGTAACACTCCAAAAAAACACAAAAATTTAAAATTTTTCTGGGTGACATTTAATGCTAAGTCATAGCCTAACAATCTTGGTTTAACACTATCTTTAGGCAAGTTTCGAGATATGACAAAAAGAGAAACTTAAAAGTTAACATTCTTGACTAACTGAAACTATATACTACAAAATTATTTTCTAACTTAAATCACATTTGCTACTAACAACATTCAAGCTATTGATGTTTCTCTTAGTGTTGAAAGTTAAAGAGTCAAGAGACTTAATGAATTCAGAACAATTGTTACTCTTTACTATGTGCATGATTCTGATATTTGTTTTTCTTTTCTTATTAAAGCGGCTTTGAGGTTTTTCCCGAGGCTTACTTAGCTTTCTCAGGAGGAGTTAGAAAACATAAAATGCATAAAAATACAAGGGCCGCAGCAACTAAGGCCATAAGTCACCCTGTACAATGCTGAAACTGAAACAATGCTCAAAAACAAACTAAGTGAGGAAAAGAGGGAAAACCCAGTGGGAACCCCCCCCCCCCCCCCCCCCCCCCC
>LPNX010572277.1:0-77320 GCA_001517045.1 Pseudotsuga menziesii
GAGAGGGGGATCAACTTTAATTTATGGGATCTTAATAAATTACTTTGTTTATTGTAACAAATTATTTTTATGTTAAAAAAACTTAGAAAAAATTTAACCAATTTTTTTATGTTATTGATATTTTGATAATTTAAAGTACCTTTAGTGAGACTTGATCTCCCGACAAATTATACTAAAAAAATATTTTTTTATATTTAATAAACTTTTATAGAATACTTAATATAAATATATAAATGTGGCTATATATATTTAAAAAAATAAAATTAAAATACTATTTTTAAATATATTAAAAAAATATTATAAAAAATATTATAAAATAACTCCACTAGTTCAACAAAAATTGGGTCACACTTTCATTAAACGTAAAGCATAATAAGTACATCACATAATAATACAAAATCAACCCCAAAGTGTGCAAAAAAAATTAATAATACTAAGGGTCTCTACATACAATGCTTGTTCATTTTCCTTGCTCCCTCCAGACATAGCATCAAAAATGAAAAAAAGTGAAAAATGGGGAGAAAACGGACGTACGACCATAAATAAATATCATAGAAAGAATCATATCCAACCCCCTAATCCATTTTCCCTTGAGGCGACCACCATTCTCTATCACAAATAGACGCGGGAAGAGATTCCTACTCTCGAGACTCAAACACCGACATCCAGATTCAAGAAAGACACAACACACCAAACGAGAAGATGCGATCCATCTTGAAAGCACGAAACGAGAAGACGGACCAGCAAGCGGAAATTCCATGGCCATGGAAAGAGGAGAGGAAATTGCAGAACTAGAAATGCCATAAATGCTGAAATGAAAAGATTGTGATTGTGATTGCCCTCCTGCCATTGTTGGTTCTCTCCATTCCCTATTCAATCCAAAGTGTACAAAACTTTTAAAAGGAAACAACATAAAGCAATTCAATCTGAAGCTTAAAAAAGAAACAACCTAAAGCACGGGTTAAACAAGAAAAATGGAAACGAAATTATACATAAAAATATATATTATATATTTGTCAAAATAGGTTGTTTTAAATTGTGTTTTTTCCAAGGTGTAAATGAAAAAATTATGGAATCTCTATTTATTGAAATATATATTATATATTTTGTTATAATTTATTGAAATTTAGATTATATATTTTGTTAAAATATAGCTTTTTAAATTGTTTTTTCTAAATATAGAAAGAAACATGGTGGATTCTTTCTATATTAATGGTTTTTTTTCATTGTAAAAAAATATGTAATTTTTTATTCATAAGAATCAAAATTACATCATAGTTGTTCATGTAAAATCCCCTTCAAAGTAGGATAGAAGACAATATTGAAGCCCTGGGAAAAACATTACATTAATATCAAAAAATAAATGAGAGGGATTCTACCCGTCAACCTGTAGAAAGCAAAAATGCGGAAAAGACAAAATAACTGTGAGACAAAAAATAGCAGGGCTCCGGAGAGTTGTCATGTAGATACAACCTAAAACAATCCAAGGCAAAACCAGAATGGAGAATTTAGAAGCAGATAAAGTGACCTTCAGTGTTCATGATTCTGTTTGAGTACTAATTACATAATTAGTGAAGAATACCAGGGCAGTGTCCTATCGCAAGATTTGATAGGTTGTCCACGTCAGAATTGAACTCCCTATACAGGTGCCTGAAGGATAAAGAAAGAAAACAATTCTTTAGGAGCCCAATCCTTTTCAACCAACAATCATATATAACTCAGTGACTGCAACTTGGTGAGACCTCTGGCCCAATCAATTATCATGACCTTTGATTCGCCAAAAATAGAAAGCTAGAGAATTTTTTTTTTTGCGAACCATAAAAGCCTCCATAAGGCTAAAAGTTCATGCAATTGCTTTGTTGGATCTCTGAAGATCAAGGTACATGGCACTAATATTACTAATAGAAGGTAGACAACTTACAAAAATTACACTTCATTGCCAAATTTGCAATTTTCCATGACACAATTAAAAATGACTAACATAAATGACTAATTCATATTCTTCTAGCTAGTCATTTTTTATGTCGTGACTAAATTAGTCATTTATTTTAGTCATTTTTAACTCTGTCACTTATTATCTAGTCATATTTGTTAACTGGTGACTAAATTAGTTGTTTATAGCTGGGTCAATCAAAATTGTTCATATTTAGTAGTAAATCACTTGGAAAACCTGTGGTGACTAGAATTTTTAGTCACCTAGTAGCTAATTCCTCATTTTGTACTAGTAGCTAATTCCTCATTTTTAGTCACCTAGTAGCTAATTCCTCATTTGAAATGGTATCTAAATCTACTTTAAAATTTGAATTTTGAGAAATTGAAAATAATGCAACGTTTTAGGCCTTGGTTTGACAAAGTTTGACCGATGTCCAAAATGGCTTGCAATCCCTAAAAAATATACATGTATGCTTTATCTACCAAATGGATACCTAAATACAGTTGCAAATTTCAATTTTGAGAAAGTCAATAAAAGTGCATTTCTTAGAACTTCGTTTGACCAACCTTAACTAAGGGCTGAAATATCCCGAAATCTCACAAAAATATGTGTGCACGCTTATCTCTTAAATGGGTATCTAAATATACTTTTACAATTGATTTCTAAGAAATTGGAAAAACGTGCAAGCTTTTAGGCCTTGGTTTGACCAAGTTTGACTAAGGTCCAAAATAGCTCGAAATCACCTCAGAGTTTGTATGCATGGTTATCTCTCAAATGGGTGTCTAAATTCTCTTTCAAATTTCAATTATGAGAAAGTCAGAAAAATCTGATCTCTTAGAGCTTTGCTTGACCAGCCTTGAATAACGACCAAAATATCTTCGAACACTGTGAAAGTTGGCATGACTCTTATCTACCAAATGCACAGATAAATCTACGATCAAATTTTAATTCTGGGAAATTGGTCAAAAGTGAAACTCCATTGTGTATTTTTGCTAAGGTTGGGCTTAAAGCGGGTGAAAATAATTTGCAACGTCGTGAAAGTTCATCTGCAAGCTTTTCTATCAAATGGACATCCAAATCTATGAGAAAATTTCAATTCTGAGAAACTGCTCAAAAGTGAAACTCTGTCGTGCAGTTTCACTACGGTTGGGCTCAAAAGGGGTCAAAATAATAGCCCGAAACGTTGCAAAATTTGCAAAAATATGTGTGCTCTTAAATGGGTATCTAAATATACTTTTAAATTTGATTTCTAAGAAATTGGACTTTTAGGCGTTGGTTTGACCAAGGTCCAAAATAGCTCGAAATCCCCTGAAAGTGTGTATGAATGGTTATCTCTCAAATGGATACCTAAATTCTCTTTCAAATTTGAATTACAAGAAAGTCAGAAAAATAGCATCTCTTAGACCTTTCCTGGACCAAACTTGAATAAAGACCAAAATAACTTCGAACATTTTGAAAGTTGGCGTGCATTGTTATCTACCAAATGCTAAGATAAATCTATGATCAAATTTTAATTCTGAAAAATTTGTCAAAAGTGAAACACTGTTGTACAATTTTGCTGAGGTTGGGATTAAAGGGGGTGAAATATTTTGGAACGTCTCGAAATTTCGCATGCACACTTGTCTATCAAATGGGAATTCAAATCAATGATCAAATTTCAATTATAAGAAACTACTCAAAAGTGAAACTTCGTCATGCATTTTCCCTAGCGTTGGGCTTAAAGGTGGTCAAAATAGATTGGAACGTTGTGAAAGTTGCCGTGCATACTTGTTTATCTAATGGGCATCCAAATTTATAATCAATTTTCAATTCGTAGAAGTTGGTCAAAAGTGAAACTTTGGGGTTTTGTTAGGGTTTGGCTTAAAGGAGTCGAAAATAACTCTGAACATCATGAAAGTTGGCGTGCACTCTTATATTCCAAATGCACATCTAAATCTATGATCAAATTTTAATTCCAAGAAATTGGTAAAGAGTGAAACTCCGTCATGCGGTTTCCCTAAGATTGGGGTTAAAGGGGGTGAAAATAGCTCAAAACGTCGCAAAAGTTGGAGTGCATGGTTATCTATCAAACGGGCATCCAAATCTATGATCAAATTTCAATTCTGAGAAATTGGTCAGAAGTGAAACTCCATCGTGCATTTTTACTAAGGTTGGCTTAAAGGAGGGGAAAATGGCTCTAAGAAATTGGAAACAAATGCAACTTTTTAGGCCTTGGTTGCACCAAGTTTTCCTAAGGTCCAAAATAGCTCGAAACCCCTTGAAAGTTTGAATGCATGGTTATCTCTCAAATGGGTACCTATATTCTCTTTCAAATTTCAGTTACAAAAACACTGAAAAAATAACATCTCTTAGACCTTTACTTGAGAAAAATAGCTCCGAACATCATGAAAGTTAGCATGCACTCTTATCTACGAAATGCGTCGATAAATCTATGATTAAGTTTTAATTTTTAGAAATTAGTCAAACGTGAAACTCCATTGTGCAGTTTTGCTAAGGTTGGGCTTAAAGGGGTTGAAAATATTTTGGAATGTCTCAAAAGTTTGCATGCATGATTTTTCATCAAATGGGCATCCAAATCTCTGATCAAATTTAAATTCTAAAAAACTGCTCAAAAGTGAAACTCCGTCATGCGGTTTCGACAGGTTTGGGCTTAAAGGGGGTCAAAATAGCTCGAAATGTCGCGATAGTTGGCATGCATGCTTCTCTATCCCATATGCATCCAAACCTATGATCAAGTTTCAATTCTGAGAATTTGGTCAAAGCTGAGACTCCATCATACAGTTTTGTTAGGGTTTGGCTTAAAGATGCAGAAAATATCTCTCAAGATCGTGAAAGTTGGCATGCACTCTTGGCTTCCAAATGTGCATTTAAATCTATGATTAAATTTTAATTCCAAGAAATTGGTTAAAAGTGAAACTTCGTTGTGTAGTTTCGCCAAGGTTGGGGTTAAAGGGGCCGAAAATAACTCGGAGAGTCATGAAAGTTGGAGTGCACGCTTCTCTATCAAATGGGCATCCAAATCTATGTTCAAATTTCAATTCTGAGAAATTGGTCAGAAGTGAAACTCCATCGTGCATTTTTGCTAAGGTTGGGCTTGAAGGGGTCCAAATAGCTTGGACCATTACAAAAGTTGGCGTGCACGTTTTTATATTAAACGGGCATCCAAATCTATGATCAAATTTCAACTCCGAGAATTTGATCAAAAGTGAAACTCCATCATTCGATTCCACTAAGGTTTGGCTTAAAGGAGGGGAAAATGGCTCTAAGAAATTGGAAACAAATGCAACTTTTTAGGCCTTGGTTTCACCAAGTTTTCCTAAGCTCCAAAATAGCTCGAAACCCCCTGAAAGCTTGTATGCATGGTTATCTCTCAAATGGGTACCTAAATTCTCTTTCAAATTTCAATTACAAAAAAGCTGAAAAAATAACATCTCTTAGACCTTTACTTGACCAAAATAGCTCCAAACACCATGAAAGTTAGCATGCACTCTTATCTACGAAATGCGTCGATAAATCTATGATTAAGTTTTAATTTTTAGAAATTAGTCAAACGTGAAACTCCATTGTGCAGTTTTGCTAAGGTTGGGCTTAAAGGGGTTGAAAATATTTTGGAATGTCTCAAAAGTTTGCATGCATGCTTGTTCATCAAATGGGCATCCAAATCTCTGATCAAATTTAAATTCTAAAAAACTGCTCAAAAGTGAAACTCCGTCATGCGGTATCGACAGGTTTGGGCTTAAAGGGGGTCAAAATAGCTTGAAATGTCGTGATAGTTGGCATGCATGCTTCTCTATCCCATATGCATCCAAACCTATGATCAAGTTTCAATTCTGAGAATTTGGTCAAAGCTGAGACTCCATCGTACAGTTTTGTTAGGGTTTGGCTTAAAGATTTAGAAAATATCTCTCATGATCGTGAAATTTTATCATGCACTCTTGGCTTCCATATGTGCATTTAAATCTATGATTAAATTTTAATTCCAAGAAATTGGTTAAAAGTGAAACTTCGTTGTGTAGTTTCGCCAAGGTTGGGGTTAAAGGCGCCGAAAATAACTCGGAGTGTCATGAAAGTTGGAGTGCACGCTTCTCTATCAAATGGGCATCCAAATCTATGTTCAAACATCAATTCTGAGAAATTGGTCAGAAGTGAAACTCCATCATGCATTTTTGCTAAGGTTGGGCTTGAAGGGGTCCAAATAGCTTGGACCATTGCAAAAGTTGGCGTGCACATTTTTATATCAAACGGGCATCCAAATCTATGATCAAATTTTAACTCCGAGAATTTGATCAAAAGTGAAACTCCATCATTGGATTCCAGTAAGGTTTGGCTTAAAGGAGTGGAAAATGGCTTTGAGAAATTGGAAATAAATGCAACTTTTTAGGCCTTGGTTTCACCAAGATTTCCTAAGCTCCAAAATAGCTCGAAACCCCCTGAAAGGTTGTATGCATGGTTATGTCTCAAATGGGTACCTAAATTCTCTTTCAAATTTCAATTACAAAAAAGCTGAAAAAATAACATCTCTTAGACCTTTACTTGACCAAAATAGCTCCGAACATCATGAAAGTTAGCATGCACTCTTATCTACGAAATGCGTCGATAAATCAATGATTAAGTTTTATTTTTTAGAAATTAGTCAAACGTGAAACTCCATTGTGCAGTTTTGCTCAGGTTGGGCTTAAAGGGGTTGAAAATATCTTGGAATGTTTCAAAAGTTTGCATGCATGCTTGTTCATCAAATGCGCATCCAAATTTATGATCAAATTTAAATTCTAAGAAACTGCTCAAAAGTGAAACTCCATCATGCGGTTTCGACAGGTTTGGGCTTAAAGGGGGTCAAAATAGCTCGAAATGTCGTGAAAGTTGGCATGCATGCTTCTCTATCCCATATGCATCCAAACCTATGATCAAATTTCAATTCTGAAAATTTGGTCAAATCTGAGACTCCATCGTATAGTTTTGTTAGGGTTTGGCTTAAAGATGCCGAAAATATCTCTCAAGATCATGAAAGTTGGCATGCACTCTTAGCTTCCAAATGTGCATTTAAATCTATGATTGAATTTTAATTCCAAGAAGTTGGTTAAAAGTGAAACTTTGTTGTGCAGGTTCGCCAAGGTTGGGGTTAAAGGGGCCGAAAATAGCTCGGAGTGTCATGAAAGTTGGAGTGCACACTTCTCTATCATATGGGCATCCAAATCTATGATCAAATTTCAATTCCAAGAAATTGGTCAGAAGTGAAACTCCATCGTGTATTTTCGCTAGAGTTGGGCTAAAAGGGGTCCAAATAGCTCGGAACATTGCAAAAGTTGTCGTGCACATTTTTATATCAAATGGGCATCCAAATCTATGATCAAAATTCAACTCCAAGAATTTGGTCAAAAGTGAAACTCCATCATTCGATTTCGCTAAGGTTTGGCTTCAAGGATGGGAAAATAGCTCTCAACATCACGAAAATTTTCATGCATTCTTATCTAAATAGAAATCTCGCAAAAATATGTGTGCACGCTTATCTACCAAATGGGGATATCGGCGCTTTCACCAAGGTTGCACTTAAAGGGAGTGAAAATAGCTCGGAACGTTACGAAATTTGGTGTGTACGCTTGTTTATTGAAATGGGTACCTAAATCCACTTTTAAATTTTAATTCTGAAAAAGTGGACAAAAGTGCATATTTTCAACCTTGGTTTGACCATCCTTGATTAATGGCCAAACTAGCTCCAAATCTCATAAAAGTAGGTTTCAATGCCTATATTTGAAATGGGTATCTAAATCTACTTTAAAATTTGAATTTTGAGAAATTCAAAATAATGCAACGTCTTAGGCCTTGGTTTGACGAAGATTGACCGATGTCCAAAATGGCTTGCAATCCCAAAAAACATACATGTATGCTTTATCTACCAAATGGATACCTAAATACAGTTGCAAATTTCAATTTCGAGAAAGTCAATAAAAGTGCAATTCTTAGAACTTCGTTTGACAAACCTTAACTAAGGGCTGAAATAACCTGAAATCTCACAAAAAGATGTGTGCACGCTTATCTCTTAAATGGGTATCTAAATATACTTTTACATTTGATTTCTAAGAAATTGGAAAAACGTGCAAGCTTTTAGGCCTTGGTTTGACTAAGGTCCAAAATAGCTCGAAATCACCTCAGAGTTTGTATGCATGGTTATCTCTCAAATGGCTATCTAAATTCTCTTTCTAATTTCAATTATGAGAAAGTCAGAAAAATTTGATCTCTTAGACCTTTGCTTGACCCGCCTTGAATAACGACCAAAATAGCTCCGACCACTGTGAAAGTTGGCATGACTCTTATCTACCAAATGCACAGATAAATCTACGATCAAATTTTAATTCTGGGAAATTGGTCAAAAGTGAAACTCCCCCCTTGTGTTGTTTTGCTAAGGTTGGGCATAAAGCAGGTGAAAATATTTTGCAACGTCGTGAAAGTTCATCTGCAAGCTTGTCTATCAAATGGACATCCAAATGTATGAGAAAATTTAAAATCTGAGAAACTGCTCAAAAGTGGAACTCTGTCGTGCGGTTTCACTACGGTTGGGCTTAAAAGGGTTCAAAATAATAGCCCGAAACGTTGCAAAATTTGCAAAAATACGTATGCCTCTTAAATGGGTATCTAAATCTACTTTGAAATTTGATTTCTAAGAAATTGGACTTTTAGGCGTTGATCTGACCAAGGTCCAAAATAGCTCGAAATCCCCTGAAATTGTGTATGAATGGTTATCTCTCAAATGGATACCTAAATTCTCTTTCAAATTTGAATTACAAGAAAGTCAAAAAAATACCATCTCTTAGACCTTTGGTTGACCAACCTTGAAGAACGACCAAAATAACTTTGAACATTTTGAAAGTTGGTTTGCACTGTTATCTTCCAAATGCTAAGATAAATCTATGATCAAATTTTAATTCTAAAAAATTTGTCAAAAGTGAAACACTGTTGTACAATTTTGTTGAGGTTGGGATTAAAGGGGGTGAAATATTTTGGAACGTCTGTAAATTTCTTGTGCACGCTTGCCTATCAAATGGGCGTTCAAATCAATGATCAAATTTCAATTATAAGAAACTACTCAAAAGTGAAACTTCGTCATGCATTTTTGCTAGGGTTGGGCTTAAAGGTGGTCAAAATAGCTTGGAACGTTGTGAAAGTTGGCATGCATACTTGTTTATCTAATGGGCATCCAAATCTATGATCAAGTTTCAATTCGTAGAAGTTGGTCAAAAGTGAAACTTTGCGGTTTTGTTAGGGTTTGGCTTAAAGGAGTTGAAAATAACTATGAACATCATGAAAGTTGGCGTGCACTCTTATATTCCAAATGCACATCTGAATCTATGATCAAATTTTAATTCCAAGAAATTGGTCAAGAGTGAAACTCCGTCATGCGGTTTCCCTAAGATTGGGGTTAAAGGGGGTAAAAATAGCTCAAAACGTCGCAAAAGTTGGAGTGCATGGTTATCTATCAAACGGCCATCCAAATCTATGATCAAATTTCAATTCTGAGAAATTGGTCAAAAGTGAAACTCCATCGTGCATTTTTGCTAGGGTTGGGTTTGAAGCGGTCCAAATAGCTTGGACCATTGCAAAAGTTGGCGTGCACATTTTTATATCAAACGGGCATCCAAATCTATGATCAAATTTCAACTCCGAGAATTTGGTCAAAATTAGTGAAACTCCATCATTCGATTCCACTAAGGTTTGGCTTAAAGGAGGGGAAAATGGCTCTGAGAAATTGGAAACAAATGCAACTTTTTAGGCCTTGGTTTCACCAGGTTTTCCTGAGCTCCAAAATAGCTCGAAACCCCCTGAAAGTTTGTATGCATGGTTATCTCTCAAATGGGTACCTAAATTCTCTTTCAAATTTCAATTACAAAAAAGCTGAAAAAATAACATCTCTTAGACCTTTACTTGACCAAAATAGCTTCGAATATCATGAAAGTTAGCATGCACTCTTATCTACGAAATGTGTCGATAAATCTATGATTAAATTTTAACTTTTAGAAATTAGTCAAACATGAAACTCCATTGTGCAGTTTTGCTAAGGTTGGGCTTAACGAGGTTGAAAATATTTTGGAATGTCTCAAAAGTTTGCATGCATTCTTGTTCATCAAATGGGCATCCAAATTTCTGATCAAATTTAAATTCTAAGAAACTGCTCAAAAGTGAAACTCCGTCATACGGTTTCGACAGGTTTGGGCTTAAAGGGGGTCAAAATAGCTCAAAATATCGCGAAAATTGCCATGCATGCTTCTCTATCCCACATGCATCCAAACCTATGATCAAGTTTGAATTCTGAGAATTTGGTCAAAGCTGAGACTCCATCATACAGTTTTGTTAGGGTTTGGCTTAAAGATGTTGAAAATATCTCTCAAGATCGTGAAAGTTGGCATGCACTCTTACCTTCCAAATGTGCATTTAAATCTATGATTAAATTTTAATTCCAAGAAATTGGTTAAAAGTGAAACTTTGTTCTGCAGTTTCGCCAAGGTTGGTGTTAAAGGCGCTGAAAATAGCTTGGAGTGTCATGAAAGTTGGAGTGCACACTTCTCTATCATATGGGCATCCAAATCTATGATCAAATTTCAATTCCAAGAAATTGGTCAGAAGTGAAACTCCGTCATACATTTTCGCTAGAGTTGGGCTCAAAGGGGTCCAAATAGCTCGGAACATTGCAAAAGTTGGCGTGCACATTTTTATATCAAATGGGCATCCAAATCTATGATCAAAATTCAACTCCAAGAATTTGGTCAAAAGTGAAACTCCATCATTCGATTTCGCTAAGGTTTCGCTTCAAGGATGGGAAAATAGCTCTGAACATCACGAAAATTTTCATGCATTCTTATCTAACTAGAAATCTCGCAAAAATATGTGTGCATGCTTATCTACCAAATGGGGATATCAGCGCTTTCACTAAGGTTGCACTTAAAGGGAGTGAAAATAGCTCGAAACGTTACGAAATTTGTTGTGTACGCTTGTTTATTGAAAAGGGTACCTAAATCCACTTTTAAATTTTAAATATGAAAAACTCGACAAAAGTGCATATTTTCGACCTTGGTTTGACCATCCTTGATTAAGGGCCAAACTAGCTCCAAATCTCGTAAAAATAGGTTTTAATGCCTATACTTGAAATGGGTATCTAAATCTACTTTAAAATTTGAATTTTGAGAAATTGAAAATAATGCAACGTTTTAGGCCTTGGTTTGACGAAGTTTGACCGATGTCCAAAATGGCTTGTAATCCCTAAAAAATATACATGTATGATTTATCTACCAAATGGATACCTAAATACAGTTGCAAATTTCAATTTCGAGAAAGTCAATAAAAGTGCATTTCTTAGAACTTCGTTTGACCAACCTCAACTAAGGGTTGAAATAACCCGAAATCTCACAAAAATATGTGTGCACGCTTATCTCTTAAATGGGTATCTAAATATACTTTTACATTTGATTTCTAAGAAATTGGAAAAACGTGCAAGCTTTTAGGCCTTGGTTTGACCAAGTTTGACTAAGGTCCAAAATAGCTCGAAATCACCTCAGAGTTTGTATGCATGGTTATCTCTCAAATGGGTATCTAAATTCTCTTTCAAATTTCAATTATGAGAAAGTCAGAAAAATCTGATCTCTTAGACCTTTGCTTGACCAGCCTTGAATAATGACCAAGATAGCTCCGAACACTGTGAAAGTTGGCATGACTCTTATCTCCCAAATGCACAGATAAATCTACGATCAAATTTTAATCCTGGGAAATTGGTCAAAAGTGAAACTCCCTTGTGTTGTTTTGCTAAGGTTGGGCTTAAAGCGGGTGAAAATATTGTTCAACGTCGTGAAAGTTCATTTGCAAGCTTGTCTATCGAATGGACATCCAAATGTATGAGAAAATTTCAATTCTGAGAAACTGCTCAAAAGTGAAACTCTGTCGTGCGGTTTCACTACGGTTGGGCTTAAAAGGGGTCAAAATAATAGCCCGAAACGTTGCAAAATTTCCAAAAAATATGTGTGCCTCTTAAATGGGTATCTAAATCTACTTTTAACTTTGATTTCTATGAAATTGGACTTTTAGGTGTTGGTTTGACCAAGGTCCAAAATAGCTCGAAATCCCCTGAAAGTGTGTATTAATGGTTATCTCTCAAATGGATACCTAAATTCTCTTCCAAATTTGAATTACAAGAAAGTCAGAAAAATAACATCTCTTAGACCTTTGCTTGACCAACCTTTAATAACGACCAAAATAACTTCGAACATTTTGAAAGTTGGTGTGCACTATTATCTACCAAATGCTAAGATAAATCTATGATCAAATTTTAATTCTGAAAAATTTGTCAAAAGTGAAACACTGTTGTACAGTTTTGATGAGGTCTGGATTAAAGGGGGTGAAATATTTTGGAACATCTCGAAATTTCGCGTGCACGCTTGTCTATCAAATAGGCGTTCAAATCAATGATCAAATTTCAATTATAAGAAACTACTCAAAAGTGAAACTTCGTCATGCATTTTCGCTAGGGTTGGGCTTAAAGGTTGTCAAAATAGCTTGGAACGTTCTGAAAGTTGGCGTGCATACTTGTTTATCTAATGGGCATCCAAATCTATGATCAAGTTTCAATTCGTAGAAGTTGGTCAAAAGTGAAACTTTGCGGTTTTGTTAGGGTTTGGCTTAAAGGAGTCGAAAATAACACTGAATATCATGAAAGTTGGCATGCACTCTTATATTCCAAATGCACATCTAAATCTATGATCAAATTTTAATTCCAAGAAATTGGTCAAGAGTGAAACTCCGTCATGCGGTTTCCCTAAGATTGGGGTTAAAGGGGGTGAAAATAGCTCAAAATGTCGCAAAAGTTGGAGTGCATGGTTATCTATCAAATGGGCATCCAAATCTATGATCAAATTTCAATTCTGATAAATTGCTCAGAAGTGAAACTCCATCGTGCATTTTTGCTAGGGTTGGGCTTGAAGGGGTCCAAATAGCTCAGACCATTGCAAAAGTTGGCGTGTACGTTTGTATATCAAACGAGCATCCAAATCTATGATTAAATTTCAACTCTGAGAATTTGGTCAAAAGTGAAACTCCATCATTCGATTCCACTAAGGTTTGGCTTAAAGGAGGGGAAAATGGCTCTGAGAAATTGGAAACAAATGCAACTTTTTAGGCCTTGGTTTCACCAAGTTTTCCTAAGCTCCAAAATAGCTCGAAACCCCATGAAAGTTGTATGCATGGTTATCTCTCAAATGGGTACCTAAATTGTCTTTCAAATTTCAATTACAAAAAAGATGAAAAATTAACATCTCTTAGACCTTTACTTGACCAAAATAGCTCCGAACATCATGAAAGTTAGCATGCACTCTTACCTATGAAATGCGTCGATAAATCTATGATTAAATTCTAATTTTTAGAAATTAGTCAAACGTGAAACTCCATTGTGCAGTTTTGCTAAGGTTAGGCTTAAAGGGGTTGAAAATATTTTGGAATGTCTCAAAAGTTTGCATGCATGCTTGTTCATCAAATGGGCATCCAAATTTCTGATCAAAATTAAATTCTAAGAAACTGCTCAAAAGTGAAACTCCGTCATGCGGTTTCAACAGGTTTGGGCTTAAAGGGGGTCAAAATAGCTCGAAATGTCGCGAAATTAGGCATGCATGCTTCTCTATCCCATATGCATCCAAACCTATGATCAAGTTTAATTCTGAGAATTTGGTCAAAGCTGAGACTCCATCGTACAGTTTTGTTAGGGTTTGGCTTAAAGATGCCGAAAATATCTCTCGAGATCGTGAAAGTTGGCATGCACTCTTAGCTTCCAAATGTGCATTTAAATCTATGATTAAATTTTAATTCCAAGAAATTGGTTAAAAGTGAAACTTCGTTGTGCAGTTTCGCCAAGGTTGGGGTTAAAGGGGCCGAAAATAGCTCGGAGTGTCAGGAAAGTTGGAGTGCACGCTTCTCTATCAAATGGGCATCCAAATCTATGATCAAATTTCAATTCTGAGAAATTAGTCAGATGTGAAACTCCGTCATGCATTTTCGCTAGAGTTGGGCTCAAAGGGGTCCAAATAGCTCGGAACATTGCAAAAGTTGGTGTGCACATTTTTATATCAAATGGGCACCCAAATCTATGATCAAAATTCTACTCCAAGAATTTGGTCAAAAGTGAAACTCCATCATTCGATTTCGCTAAGGTTTGGCTTCAAGGATGGGAAAAGAGCTCTGAACACCACGAAAATTTTCATGCACTCTTATCTAACTAGAAATCTCGCAAAAATATGTGTGCACACTTATCTACCAAATGGGGATATCGACGCTTTCACTAAGGTTTCACTTAAAGGGAGTGAAAATAGCTCGGAACGTTACGAAATTTGGTGTGTACGCTTGTTTATTGAAATGGGTACCTAAATCCACTTTTAAATTTTAATTTTGAAAAAGTCGACAAAAGTGCATATTTTCAACCTTGGTTTGACCATGCTTGATTAAGGGCCAAACTAGCTCCAAATATCGTAAAAATAGGTTTCAATGCCTATATTTGAAATGGGTATCTAAATCTACTTTAAAATTTGAATTTTGAGAAATTGAAAATAATGCAATGTTTTAGGCCTTGATTTGACGAAGTTTGACTGATGTCCAAAACGGCTTGCAATCCCTAAAAAATATACATGTATGCTTTATCTACCAAATGGATACCTTAATAAGTTGCAAATTTCAATTTCGAGAAAGTCAATAAAAGTGCATTTCTTAGAAGTTCGTTTGACCAACCTTAACTAAGGGCTGAAATAACCCGAAATCTCCCAAAAATATGTGTGCACGCTTATCTCTTAAATGGGTATCTAAATATACTTTTACATTTGATTTCTAAGAAATTGGAAAAACGTGCAAGATTTTAGGAATTGGCTTGACCAAGTTTGACTAAGGTCGAAAATAGCTCGAAATCACCTCAGAGTTTGTATGCATGGTTATCTAAATTCTCTTTCAAATTTCAATTATGAGAAAGTCAGAAAAATCTGATCTCTTAGACCTTTTCTTGACCAGCCTTGAATAACGACCAAAATAGCTCTGAACACTGTGAAAGTTGGCATGACTCTCATCTACCAAATGCACAGATAAATCTACGATCAAATTTTAATTCTGGGAAATTGGTCAAAAGTGAAACTCCCTTGTGTTGTTTTGCTAAGGTTGGGCTTAAAGCGGGTGACAATATTTTGCAACATCGTGAAAGTTCATATGCAAGCTTGTCTATCGAATGGACATACAAATGTATGAGAAAATTTCAATTCTGAGAAACTGCTCAAAAGTGAAACTCTGTCGTGCGGTTTCACTACGGTTGGGCTTAAAAGGGGTCAAAATAATAGCCCGAAACGTTGCAAAATTTGCAAAAATATGTGTGCCTCTTAAATGGGAATCTAAATCTACTTTTAAATTTGATTTCTATGAAATTGGACTTTTAGGTGTTGGTTTGACCAAGGTCCAAAATAGCTCGAAATCCCCTGAAAGTGTGTATGAATGGTTATCTCTCAAATGGATACCTAAATTCTCTTTCAAATTTGAATTACAAGAAAGTCAGAAAAATAGCATCTCTTAGACCTTTGCTTGACCAACCTTGAATAATGACCAAAATAACTTCGAACATTTTGAAAGTTGGTGTGCACTGTTATCTACCAAATACTATGATCAAATTTTAATTCTGAAAAATTTGTCAAAAGTGAAACACTGTTGTACAGTTTTGCTGAGGTTGGGATTAAAGGGGGTGAAATATTTTGGAATGTCTCGAAATTTCGCGTGCACGCTTGTCTATCAAATGGGCGTTCAAATCAATGATCAAATTTCAATTATAAGAAACTACTCAAAAGTGAAAATTCGTCATGCATTTTCGCTAGGGTTGGGCTTAAAGGTGGTGAAAATAGCTTGGAACGTTGTGAAAGTTGGCGTGCATACTTGTTTATCTAATGGGCATCCAAATCTATGATCAAGTTTCAATTCGTAGAAGTTGGTCAAAAGTGAAACTTTGCAGTTTTGTTAGGGTTTGGCTTAAAGGAGTCGAAAATAACTCTGAACATCATGAAAATTGGCGTGCACTCTTATATTCCAAATGCACATCTAAATCTATGATCAAATTTTAATTCCAAGAAATTTGTCAAGAGTGAAACTCCGTCATGCGGTTTCCTTAAGATTGGGGTTGAAGGGGGTGAAAATAGCTCAAAACGTTGCAAAAGTTGGAGTGCATAGTTATCTATCAAACGGGCATCCAAATCTATGATCAAATTTCAATTCTGAGAAATTGGTCAGAAGTGAGACTCCATCGTGCATTTTTGCTAGGGTTGGGATTGAAGGGGTCCAAATAGCTCGGATGATTGCAAAAGTTGGCGTGAACATTTTTATATCAAACATGCATCCAAATCTATGATCAAATTTCAACTCCGAGAATTTGGTCAAAAGTGAAACTCCATCATTCGATTCCACTAAGGTTTGGCGTAAAGGAGGGGAAAATGGCTCTGAGAAATTGGAAACAAATGCAACTTTTTAGGCCTTGGTTTCACCAAGTTTTCCTAAGGTCCAAAATAGCTCGAAACCCCCTAAAAGTTTGTATGCATGGTTATCTCTCAAATGGGTACCTAAATTCTCTTTCAAATTTCAATTACAAAAAGGCTGAAAAAATAACATCTCTTAGACCTTTACTTGACCAAAATAGCTCCGAACATCATGAAAGTCAGCATGCACTCTTATCTACGAAATGCGTCAATAAATCTATGATTAAATTTTAATTTCTAGAAATTAGTCAAACGTGAAACTCCATTGTGCAGTTTTGCTAAGGTTGGGCTTAAAGGGGTTAAAAATATTTTGGAATGTCTCAAAAGTTTGCATGCATGCTTGTTCATCAAACGGGCGTCCAAATTTCTGATCCAATTTAAATTCTAAGAAACTGCTCAAAAGTGAAACTCCGTCATGCAGTTTCGACAGGTTTGGGCTTAAAGGGGGTCAAATAGCTCGAAATGTTGCGAAAGTTGGCATGCATGCTTCTCTATCCCATATGCATCCAAACCTATGATCAAGTTTCAATTCTGAGAATTTGGTCAAAGCTGAGACTCCATCGTACAATTTTGTTAGGGTTTGGCTTAAAGATGCCAAAAATATCTCTCGAGATCGTGAAAGTTGGCATGCACCCTTAGCTTCCAAATGTGCATTTAAATCTATGATTAAATTTTAATTCCAAGAAATTGGTTAAAAGTGAAACTTCGTTGTGTAGTTTCGTCAAGGTTGGGGTTAAAGGGGCCGAGAATAGCTCGGAGTGTCATGAAAGTTGGAGTGCACGCCTCTGTATCAAATGGGCACCCAAATCTATGATCAAATTTCAATTCCAAGAAATTGGTCAGAAGTGAAACTCCGTCGTGCATTTTCGCTAGAGTTGGGCTCAAAGGGGTCCAAATAGCTCGGAACATTGCAAAAGTTCGTGTGCACATTTTTATATGAAATGGCCATCCAAATCTATGATCAAAATTCAACTCCAAGAATTTGGTCAAAAGTTAAACTCCATCATTTGATTTCGCTAAGGTTTGGCTTCAAGGATGGGAAAATAGCTCTGAAAATCATGAAAATTTTCATGCATTCTTATCTAACTAGAAATCTCGCAAAAATATGTGTGCATGCTTATCTACCAAACGGGGATATCGGCGCTTTCACTAAGGTTTCCCTTAAAGGGAGTGAAAATAGCACGGAATGTTACGAAATTTGGTGTGTACGCTTGTTTATTGAAATGGGTACCTAAATCCACTTTTAAATTTTAATTCTGGAAAAGTCGACAAAAGTGCTTATTTTCAACCTTTGTTTGACCATCCTTGATTAAGGGCCAAACTAGCTCCAAATCTCGTAAAAATAGGTTTCAATGCCTATATTTGAAATGGGTATCTCAATCTACTTTAAAATTTGAATTTTGAGAAATTGAAAATAATGCAACGTTTTAGGCCTTGGTTTGACGAAGTTTGATCGATGTCCAAAATGGCTTGCAATCCCTAAAAAATATACATGTATGCTTTATCTACCAAATGGATACATAAATACAGTTGCAAATTTCAATTTCGAGAAAGTCAATAAAAGTCATATCTTAGAACTTCGTTTGACCAACCTTAACTAAGGGCTGAAATAACCCGAAATGTCACAAAAATATGGGTGCACGCTTATCTCTTAAATGGGTATCTAAATATACTTTTACATTTGATTTCTAAGAAATTGGAAAAAACGTGCAAGCTTTTAGGCCTTGGTTTGACCAAGTTTGACTAAGGTCCAAAATAGCTCGAAATCACCTCAGAGTTTGTATGCATGGTTATCTCTGAAATGGGTATCTAAATTCTCTTTCAAATTTCAATTATGAAAAAGTCAGAAAAATTTGATCTCTTAGACCTTTGCTTGACCAGCCTTAAATAACGACCAAAATAGCTCTGAACACTGTGAAAGTTGGCATGACTCTTATCTACCAAATGCACAGATAAATCTACGATCAAATTTTAATTCTGGGAAATTGGTCAAAAGTGAAACTCCCTTGTGTTGTTTTGCTAAGGTTGGGCTTTAAGCAGGTGAAAATATTTTGCAACGTCGTGAAAGTTCATCTGCAAGCTTGTCTATTGAATGGACATCCAAATGTATGAGAAAATTTCAATTCTGAAAAATTGCTCAAAAGTGAAACTCCATCGTCCGGTTTCACTACGGTTGAGCTTAAAAGGGGTCAAAATAATAGCCCAAAACGTTGCAAAATTTGCAAATATATATATGTGCCTCTTAAATGCATATCTAAATCTACTTTCAAATTTGATTTCTAAGAAATTGGACTTTTAGGCGTTGGTTTGACCAAGGTCGAAAATAGCTCGAAATCCCCTGAAAGTGTGTATGAATGGTTATCTCTCAAATGGATACCTAAATTTTCGTACAAATTTGAATTAGAAGAAAGTCAGAAAAATAGCATCTCTTAGACCTTTGCTTGACCAACCTTGAATAACGACCAAAATAACTTCAAACATTTTGATAGTTGGTGTGCGTTGTTATCTACCAAATGCTAAGATAAATCTATGATGAAATTTCAATTTTGAAAAATTTGTCAAAAGTGAAACACTGTTGTAGAGTTTTGCTGAGGTTGGGATTAAAGGGGTTGAAATATTTTGGAACGTCTCAAAATTTCACGTGCATGCTTGTCTATCAAATGGGTGTTCAAATCAATGATCAAATTTCAATTATAAGAAACTACTCAAAAGTGAAACTTCGTCATGCATTTTTGCTAGGGTTGGGTTTAAAGGTGGTGAAAATAGCTTGGAACGTTGTGAAAGTTGGCGTGCATACTTGTTTATCTAATGGGCATCCCAATCTATGATGAAGTTTCAATTCGTAGAAGTTGGTCAAAAGTGAAAATTTGCGGTTTTGTTAGGGTTTGGCTTAAAGGAGTCGAAAATAACTCTGAACATCATGAAAGTTGGCGTGCACTCTTATATTCCAAATGCACATCTAAATCTATGATCAAATTTTAATTCCAAGAAATTGGTCAAGAGTGAAACTCCGTCATGCGGTTTCCCTAAGATTGGGGTTAAAGGGGGTGAAAATAGCTCAAAATGTCGCAAAAGTTGGAGTGCATGGTTATCTATCAAACGGGCATCCAAATCTATGATCAAATTTCAATTCTGAGAAATTGGTCAGAAGTGAAACTCCATCGTGCATTTTTGCTAGGGTTGGGCTTGAAGGGGTCCTAATAGCTCGGACCATTGCAAAAGTTGGCGTGCACGTTTTTATATCAGACGGGCATCCAAATCTATGATCAAATTTCAACTCCGAGAATTTGGTCAAAAGCGAAACTCCATCATTTGATTCCACTAAGGTTTGGCTTAAAGGAGGGGAAAATGGCTCTAAGAAATTGGAAACAAATGCAACTTTTAAGGCCTTGGTTTCACCAAGCTTTCCTAATGTCCAAAATAGCTCGAAACCCCCTGAAAGCTTGTAGTCATGGTTATCTCTCAAATGGGTACCTAAATTCTCTTTCAAATTTCAATTACAAAAAAGCTGAAAAAATAACATCTCTTAGACCTTTACTTGACCAAAATAGCTCCGAACATCATGAGAGTTAGCCCGCACTCTTATCTACGACATGCATCGATAAATCTATGATTAAGTTTTAATTTTTAGAAATTAGTCAAAAGCGAAACTCCATTGTGCAGTTTTGCTAAGGTTGGGCTTAAAGGGGTTGAAAATATTTTGGAATGTCTCAAAAGTTTGCATGCATGCTTGTTCATCAAATGGGCATCCAAATTTCTGATCAAATTTAAATTCTAAGAAACTGCTCAAAAGTGAAACTCCGTCATGCGGTTTCGACAGGTTTGGGCTTAAAGGTGGTCAAAATAGCTCGAAATGTCGTGAAAGTTGGCATGTATGCTTCTCTATCCCATATGCATCCAAACCTATGATCAAGTTTCAATTCTGAGAATTCGGTCAAAGCTGAGACTCCATCGTACAATTTTTTTAGGGTTTGGCTTAAAGATGCCAAAAATATCTCTCCAGATCATGAAAGTTGGGATGCAATCTTAGCTTCCAAATGTGCATTTAAATCTATGATTAAATTTTAATTCCAAGAAATTGGTTAAAAGTGAAACTTCGTTGTTGAGTTTCGCCAAGGTTGGGGTTAAAGGGGCCGAAAATAGATCGGAGTGTCACGAAAGTTGGAGTGCACGCTTCTCTATCAAATGGGCATCCAAATCTATGATCAAATTTCAATTCCAAGAGATTGGTCAAAAGTGAAACTTCGTCGTGCATTTTCGCTAGAGTTGGGCTCAAAGGGGTCCAAATAGCTCGGAACATTGCAAAAGTTGACGTGCACATTTTTATATCAAATGGGCATCCAAATCTATGATCAAAATTCAACTCCAAGAATTTGGTCAAAAGCGAAACTCCATCATTCGATTTCGCTAATGTTTGGCTTCAAGGATGGGAAAATAGCTCTGAACATCACCAAAATTTTCATGCATTCTTATCTAACTAGAAATCTCGCAAAAATATGTGTGCACGCTTATCTACCAAATGGGGATATCGGCGCTTTCACTAAGGTTGCACTTAAAGGGAGTGAAAATAGCTCGTAACGTTACGAAATTTGGTGTGTACGCTTGTTTATTGAAATGGGTACCTAAATCCACTTTTAAATTTTAATTCTGAAAAAGTCGACAAAAGTGCATATTTTCAACCTTGGTTTGACCATCCTTGATTAAGGGCCAAACTAGCTCCAAATCTCGTAAAAATAGGTTTCAATGCCTATATTTGAAATGGGTATCTAAATCTACTTTAAAATTTGAATTTTGAGAAATTGAAAATAATGCAACGTTTTAGGCCTTGGTTTGACGAAGTTTGACCAATGTCCAAAATGGATTGCAATCCTTAAAAAATATACATATATGATTTATCTACCAAATGGATACCTAAATACAGTTCCAAATTTCAATTTCGAGAAAGTCAATAAAAGTGCATTTCTTAGAACTTCGTTTGACCAACCTTAACTAAGGGCTGAAATAACCCGAAATCTCACAAAAATATGTGTGCACGCTTATCTCTAAAATGGGTATCTAAATATACTTTTACATTTGATTTCTAAGAAATTGGGAAAACGTGCAAGCTTTTAGGGATTGGTTTGACCAAGTTTGACTAAGGTCCAAAATAGCTCGAAATCACCTCAGAGTTTGTATGCATGGTTATCTCTCAAATGGGTATCTAAATTCTCTTTCAAATTTCAATTATGAGAAAGTCAGAAAAATCTGATCTCTTAGACCTTTGCTTGACCAGCCTTGAATAACGACCAAAATATCTCCGAACACTATGAAAGTTGGCATGACTCTTATCCACCAAATGCACAGATAAATCTACGATCAAATTTTAACTCTGGGAAATTGGTCAAAAGTGAAACTCCCTTGTGTTGTTTTGCTAAGGTTGGGCTTAAAGCGGGTGAAAATATTTTGCAACGTCGTGGAAGTTCATCTGCAAGCTTGTCTATCGAATGGACATCCAAATGTATGAGAAAATTTCAATTCTGAGAAACTGCTCAAAAGTGAAACTCTGTCGTGCGGTTTCACTACGGTTGGGCTTAAAAGGGGTAAAAAATAATACCCTGAAACGTTGCAAAATTTGCAAAAATATGTGTGCCTCTTAAATGGCTATCTAAATCTACTTTTAAATTTGATTTCTAAGAAATTGGACTTTTAGGCGTTGGTTTGACCAAGGTCCAAAATAGCTCGAAATCCCCTGAAAGTGTGTATGAATGGTTATCTCTCAAATGGATACCTAAATTGTCTTTCAAATTTGAATTATAAGAAATTCAGAAAAATAGCATCTCTTAGACCTTTGCTTGACCAACCTTGAATAATGACCAAAATAACTTCGAACATTTTGAAAGTTGGTGTGCACTGTTATCTACCAAATGCTAAGATAAATCTATGATCAAATTTTAATTCTGAAAAATTTGTCAAAAGTGAAACACTGTTGTACAGTTTTGCTGAGGTTGGGATTAAAGGGGGTGAAATATTTTGGAACGTCTCGAAATTTTGCGTGCACGCTTGTCTATCAAATGGGCGTTCAAATCAATGATCAAATTTCAATTATAAGAAACTACTCAAAAGTGAAACTTCGTCATCCATTTTCGCTAGGGTTGGGATTAAAGGTGGTCAAAATAGCCTAGAACGTTGTGAAAGTTGGCGTGCATACTTGTTTATCTAATGGTTATCCAAATCTATGATCAAGTTTCAATTCGTAGAAGTTGGTCAAAAGTGAAACTTTGTTGTTTTGTTAGGGTTTGGATTAAAGGAGTCGAAAATAACTCTGAACATCATGAAAGTTGGCGTGCACTCTTATATTTCAAATGCACATCTAAATCTATTATCAAATTTTAATTCCAGGAAATTGGTCAAGAGTGAAATTCCGTCATGCGGTTTCCCTAAGATTGGGGTTAAAGGGGGTGAAAATAGCTCAAAATGTTGCAAAAGTTGGCGTGCATGGTTATCTATCAAACAGGCATCCAAATCTATGATCAAATTTCAATTCTGAGAAATTGGTCAGAAGTGAAACTCCATCGTGCATTTTTGCTAGGGTTGGGCTTGAAGGGGTCCAAATAGCTCGTCCCATTGCAAAAGTTGGCGTGCACCTTTTTATATCAAACGGGCATCCAAATCTATGATCAAATTTCAATTCCGAGAATATGGTCAAAAGTGAAACTCCATCATTCGACTCCACTAAGGTTTGGCTTAAAGGAGGGAAAAATGGCTCTGAGAAATTGGAAACAAATGAAACTTTTTAGGCCTTGGTTTCACCAAGCTTTCCGAACGTCCAAAATAGCTCGAAACCCCCTGAAAGCTTGTATGCATGGTTATCTCTCAAATGGGTACCTAAGTTCTCTTTCAAATTTCAATTACAAAAAATCTGAAAAAATAACATCTCTTAGACCTTTACTTGACCAAAATAGCTCCGAACATCATGAGAGTTAGCATGCACTCTTATCTATGAAATGGGTCGATAAATCTATGATTAAGTTTTAATTTTTAAAAATTAGTCAAACGTGAAACTCCATTGTGCAGTTTTGCTAAGGTTGGGCTTAAAGGGGTTGAAAATATTTTGGAATGTCTCAAAAGTTTGCATGCATGCTTGTTCATCAAATGGGCATCCAAATTTCTGATCAAATTTAAATTCTAAGAAGCTACTCAAAAGTGAAACTCCGTCATGTGGTTTCGACAGGTTTGGGCTTAAAGGGGGGTCAAAATAGCTCAAAATGTCGAGAAAGTTGGCATGCATGCTTCTCTATCCCATATGCATCCAAACCTATGATCAAGTTTCAATTCTGAGAATTTGGTCAAAGGTGAGACTCCATTGTACAAATTTGTTAGGGTTTGGCTTAAAGATGCCGAAAATATCTCTCGAGATCGTGAAAGTTGGCATGCACTCTTAGCTTCCAAATGTGCATTTAAATCTATGATTAAATTTTAATCCCAAGAAATTGGTTAAAAGTGAAACTTCGTTGTGCAGTTTCACCAAGGTTGGGTTAAAGGGGCCGAAAATAGCTTGGAGTGTCACGGAAGTTGGAGTGCACGCTTCTCTATCAAATGCGCATCCAAATCTATGATCAAATTTCAATACCAAGAGATTGGTTAGAAGTGAAACTCCGTCGTGCATTTTCGCTAGAGTTGGGCTCAAAGTGGTCCAAATAGCTTGGAACATTGCAAAAGTTGACATGCACATTTTTATATCAAATGGGCATCCAAATCTATGATCAAAATTCAACTCCAAGAATTTGGTCAAATGTGAAACTCCATCATTCGATTTCGCTAAGGTTTGGCTTCAAGGATGGGAAAATAGCTTTGAACATCACGAAAATTTTCATTCATTCTTATCTAACTAGAAATCTCGTAAAAATATGTGTGCACGCTTATCTACCAAATGGGGATATTGGCGCTTTCACTAAGGTTGCGCTTAAAGGGAGTGAAAATAGGTCGGAACGTTACAAAATTTGGTGTGTACGCTTGCTTATTGAAATGGGTACCTAAATCCACTTTTAAATTTTAATTCTGAAAAAGTCGACAAAAGTGCATATTTTCAACCTTGGTTTGACCATCCTTGATTAAGGGCGAAACTAGCTCCAAATCTCGTAAAAATAGGTTTCAATGGCTATATTTGAAATGGGTATCTAAATCTACTTTAAAATTTAAATTTTGAGAAATTGAAAATAATGCAACGTTTTAGGCCTTGGTTTGACGAAGTTTGACCGATGTCCAAAATGGCTTGCAATCCTTAAAAAATATACATGTATGCTTTATCTACCAAATGGATACCTAAATACAGTTGCAAATTTCAATTTCGAGAGATTGGTCAGAAGTGAAACTCTATCGTGCATTTTCGCTAGAGTTGGGGTCAAAGGGGTCCAATTAATAGCTCGGAACATTGCAAACGTTGGCGTGCACGTTTTTATATCAAATGGGCATCCAAATCTATCATCAAAATTTAACTCCAAGAATTTGGTCAAAAGTGAAACCCCATCATTCGATTTCACTAAGGTTTGGCTTCAAGGATGGGAAAATAGCTCTGAACATCACGAAAATTTACATGCATTCTTATCTAACTAGAAATATCGCAAAAATATGTGTCCACGCTTATCTACCAAATGGGGATATTGGCGCTTTCACTAAGGTTGCACTTAAAGGGAGTGAAAATAGCTCGTAACGTTACAAATTTTGGTGTGTACGCTTGCTTATTGAAATGGGTATCTAAATCCACTTTTAAATTTTAATTCTGAAAAAGTCGACAAAAGTGCATATTTTCAACCTTGGTTTGACCATCCTTGATTAAGGGCCAAACTAGCTCCAAATCTCGTAAAAATAGGTTTCAATGGCTATATTTGAAATGGGTATCTAAATCTACTTTAAAATTTAAATTTTGAGAAATTGAAAATAATGCAACGTTTTAGGCCTTGGTTTGACGAAATTTGACCGATGTCCAAAATGGCTTGCAATCCCTAAAAAATATACATGTATGCTTTATCTACCAAATGGATACCTAAATACAGTTGCAAATTTCAATTTTGAGAAAGTCAATAAAAGTGCATTTTTTAGAAATTCGTTTGACCAACCTTAACTAAGGGCTGAAATAACCCAAAATCTCACAAAAATATGTGTTCACGCTTATCTCTTAAATGGGTATCTAAATATACTTTTACATTTGATTTCTAAGAAATTGGAAAAACGTGCAAGCTTTTAGGCCTTGGTTTGACCAAGTTTGACTAAGGTCCAAAATAGCTCGAAATCACCTCAGAGTTTGTATCCATTGTTATCTCTCAAATGGGTATCTAAATTCTCTTTCAAATTTCAATTATGAGAAAGTCAGAAAAATCTGATCTCTTAGACCTTTGCTTGACCAGCCTTGAATAACGACCAAAATATCTCCGAACACTGTGAAAGTTGGCATGACTCTTATCTACCAAATGCACAGATAAATCTACGATCAAAGTTTAATTCTGGGAAATTGGTCAAAAGTGAAACTCCCTTGTGTTGTTTTGCTAAGGTTGGGCTTAAAGCGGGTGAAAATATTTTGCAACGTCGTGAAAGTTCATTTGCAAGCTTGTCTATCGAATGGACATCCAAATGTATGAGAAAATTTCAATTCTGAGAAACTGCTCAAAAGTGAAACTCTGTCGTGCGTTTTCACTACGGTTGGGCTTAAAAGGGGTCAAAATAATAGCCCGAAACTTTTAAAAATTTGCAAAAATATGCGTTCCTCTTAAATGGGTATCTAAATCTACTTTTAAATTTGATTTGTAAGAAATTGGACTTTTAGGCGTTGGTTTGACCAAGGTCCAAAATAGCTCGAAATCCCCTGAAAGTGTGTATGAATGGTTATCTCTCAAATGGATACCTAAATTCTATTTCAAATTTGAATTACAAGAAAGTCAGAAAAATAACATCTGTTAGACCTTTGCTTGACCAACCTTGAATAACGACCAAACTAACTTTGAACATTTTGAAAGCTGGTGTGCACTGTTATCTACCAAATGCTAAGATAAATCTATGATCAAATTTTAATTCTGAAAAATTTGTCAAAAGTGAAACACTGTTGTACAGTTTTGCTAAGGTTGGGATTAAAGGGGTTGAAATATTTTGGAACGTCTCGAAATTTCGCGTGCACTCTTGTCTATCAAATGGGCGTTCAAATCAATGATCAAATTTCAATTATAAGAAACTACCCAAAAGTGAAACTCCGTCATGTATTTTGGCTAGGGTTGCGCTTAAAGGTGGACCAAATAGCTTGGAACGTTGTGAAAGTTGGCATGCATACTTGTTTATCTAATCGACCTCTAAATCTATGATCAAGTTTCAATTCGTAGAAGTTGGTCAAAAGTGAAAATTTGCGGTTTTGTTAGGGTTTGGCTTAAAGGAGTCGAAAATAACTCTGAACATCATGAAAGTTGGCGTGCACTCTTATATTCCAAATGCACATCTAAATCTATGATCAAATTTTAATTGCAAGAAATTGGTCAAGAGTGAAACTTGGTCATGTGGTTTCCCTAAGATTGGGGTTAAAGGGGGTGAAAATAGCTCAAAATGTCACAAAAGTTGGAGTGCATGGTTATCTATCAAACGGGCATCCAAATCTATGATCCAATTTCAATTTTGAGAAATTGGTCAGAAGTGAAACTGCATCGTGCATTTTTGGTAGGGTTAGGCTTGAAGGGGTCCAAATAGCTCGGACGATTGCAAAAGTTGGCGTGCATGTTTTTATATCAAACGGGCATCCAAATCTATGATCAAATTTCAACTCCGAGAATTTGGTCAAAAGTGAAACTCCATCATTCGATTCCACTAAGGTTTGGCTTAAAGGAGGGGAAAATGGCTCTGAGAAATTGGAAAAAATGCAACTTTTTAGGCCTTGGTTTCACCAAGTTTTCCTAAGGTCCAAAATAGCTTGAAACCCCCTGAAAGCTTGTATGCATGGTTATCTCTCAAATGGGTACCTAAATTCTCTTTCAAATTTCAATTACAAAAAAGCTGAAAAAATAACATCTCTTAGACCTTTACTTGACCAAAATAGCTCCAAACATCATGAGAGTTTGCATGCACTCTTATCTATGAAATGCGTCGATAAATCTATGATTAAGTTTTAATTTTTATAAATTAGTCAAACGTGAAACTCCATTGTCCAGTTTTGCTAAGGTTGGGCTTAAAGGGGTTGAAAATATTTTGGAATGTCTCAAAATTTTGCATGCATGCTTGTTCATCAAATGGGCATCCAAATTTCTGATCAATTTTAAATTCTAAGAAACTGCTCAAAAGTGAAACTCCGTCATGCGGTTTCGACAGGTTTGGGGTTAAAGGGGGTCAAAATAGCTCGAAATGTCCCGAAAGTTGGCATGCATGCTTCTCTATCCCATATGATTCCAAACCTATGATCAAGTTTCAATTCTGAGAATTTGGTCAAAGCTGAGACTCCATTGTACAGTTTTGTTAGGGTTTGGCTTAAAGATGCTGAAAATATCTCTCAAGATCGTGAAAGTTGGCATGCACTCTTAGCTTCCAAATGTGCATTTAAATCTATGATTAAATTTTAATTCCAAGAAATTGGTTAAAATTGAAACTTCGTTGTGCAGTTTCGCCAAGGTTGGGGTTAAAGGGGCTGAAAATGGCTCAGAGTGTCACGAAAGTTGGAGTGCATGCTTCTCTATCAAATGGGCATCCAAATCTATGATCAAATTTCAATTCCGAGAAATTGGTCAGAAGTAAAACTCCATCGTGCATTTTCGCTAGAGTTGGGCTCAAAGAGGTCCAAATAGCTCAGAACATTGGAAAAGTTGGCGTGCACATTTTTATATCAAATGGGCATCCAAATATATGATCAAAATTCAACTCCAAGAATTTGGTCAAAAGTGAAACTCCATCATTCGATTTCGCTAAGGTTTAGCTTCAAGGATGGGAAAATAGCTCTGAACATCACGAAAATTTTCATGCATTCTTATCTAACTAGAAATCTTGCAAAAATATGTGTGCACGCTTATCTACCAAATGGGGATATCGGTTCTTTCACTAAGGTTGCACTTAAAGGGAGTGAAAATAGCTCAGAACGTTACGAAATTTGGTGTGTATGCTTGTTTATTGAAATGGGTACCTAAATCCACTTTTAAATTTTAGTTCTGAAAAAGTTGACAAAAGTGCATATTTTCAACCTTGGTTTGACCATCCTTGATTAAGGGCCAAACTAGCTCCAAATCTCGTAAAAATAGGTTTCAATGCTTATATTTGAAATGGGTAAATCTACTTTAAAATTTGAATTTTGAGAAATTTAAAATAATGCAACGTTTTAGGCCTTGGTTTGACGAAGTTTGACCGATGTCCAAAATGGCTTGCATCCCTAAAAAATATACATGTAAATTTATCTACCAAATGGATACCTAAATACAGGTCCAAATTTCAATTCGAGAAAGTCAATAAAAGTGCATTTCTTAGAACTTCGTTTGACCAACCTTAACTAAGGGCTGAAATAACCCGAAATCTCACAAAAATATGTGTGTACGCTTATCTCTTATATGGGTATCTAAATATACTTTTACATTTGATTTCTATGAAATTGGAAAAACGTGCAAGCTTGTAGGCCTTGGTTTGACCAAGTTTGACTAAGGTCCAAAATAGCTCGAAATCACCTCAGAGTTTGTATGCATGGTTATGTCTCAAATGGGTATCTAAATTCTCTTTCAAATTTCAATTATGAGAAAGTCAGAAAAATATGATCTCTTAGACCTTTAAGGCTTGACCAGCCTTGAATAACGCACAAAATAGCTCTGAACACTGTGAAAGTTGGCATGACTCTTATCTACCAAATGCACAGATAAATCTACGATCAAATTTTAATTCTGGGAAATTGGTCAAAAGTGAAACTCCCTTGTGTTGTTTTTCTAAGGTTGGGCTTAAAGCGGGTGAAAATATTTGCAACGTCGTGAAAGTTCATCTGCAAGCTTGTCTATCAAATGGACATCCAAATGTATGAGAAAATTAAAATTCTTAGAAACTGCTCAAAAGTGAAACTCTGTCGTGCGGTTTCATTACGGTTGGGCTTAAAAGGGGTCAAAATAATAGCCCGAAACATTGCAAAATTTGCAAAAATATGTGTGCCTCTTAAATGGGTATCTAAATCTACTTTTAAATTTGATTTCTAAGAAATTGGACTTTTAGGCGTTGGATTGACCAAGGTCCAAAATAGCTCGAAATCCCCTGAAAGTGTGTATGAATGGTTATCTCTCAAATGGATACCTAAATTCTCTTCCAAATTTGAATTACAAGAAAGTCAGAAAAATAGCATCTCTTAGACCTTTGCTTGAACAACCTTGAATAATGACCAAAATAACTTCGAACATTTTGAAAGTTGGTGTGCACTATTATCTACCAAATGGTAAGATAAATCTATGATCAAATTTTAATTCTGAAAAATTTGTGAAAAGTGAAACACTGTTGTATAGTTTTGCTGAGGTTGGGATTAAAGGGGGTGAAATATTTTCGAACGTCTCAAAATTTCGCGTGCAAGCTTGTCTATCAAATGGGCGTTCAAGTCAAGGATCAAATTTCAATTATAAGAAACTACTCAAAAGTGAAACTTCGTCATGCATTTTCGCTAGGATTGGGCTTAAAGGTGATGAAAATAGGTTGGAACGTTGTGAAAGTTGGCGTGCATACTTGTGTAGCTAATGGGCATCCAAATCTATGATCAAGTTTCAATTCGTAGAAGTTGGTCAAAAGTGAAACTTTGCAGTTTTGTTAGCATTTGGATTAAAGGAGTCGAAAATAACTCTAAACATCATGAAAGTTGACGTGCACTCTTATATTCCAAATGCACATCTAAATCTATGATCAAATTTTAATTCCAAGAAATTGGTCAAGAGTGAAACTCCATCATGCGGTTTCCCTAAGATTGGGGTTAAAGGTGGTGAAAATAGCTCAAAACGTCGCAAACGTTGGAGTGCATGGTTATCTATCAAACGGGCATCCAAATCTATGAGAAAATTTCAATTCTGAGAAATTGGTTAGAAGTGAAACTCCATCGTGCATTTTTGCTAGGGTTGGGCTTGAAGGGGTCCAAATAGCTCGGACCATTGCAAAAGTTGGCGTGCACGTTTTTATATCAAATGGGCATCCAAATCTATGATCAAATTTTAACTCCGAGAATTTGGTCAAAAGTGAAACTCCATCATTCGATTCCACTAAGGTTTGGCTTAAAGGAGGGGAAAATGGCTATGAGAAATTGCAAACAAATGCAACTTTTTAGGCCTTGGTTTCACCAAGTTTTCCTAAGGTCCAAAATAGCTCAAAACCCCCTGAAAGCTTGTATGCATGGTTATCTGTCAAATGGTTACCTAAAGTCTCTTTGAAATTTCAATTACAAAAAAGCTGAAAAAATAACATCTCTTAGAGCTTTACTTGACCAAAATAGCTCCGAACATCATGAAAGTTAGCATGCACTCTTATCTACGAAATGCGTCGATAAATCTATGATTAAATTTTAATTTTTGGAAATTAGTCAAACGTGAAACTCCATTGTGTAGTTTTGCTAAGGTTGGGTTTAAAGGGGTTGAAAATATTTTGGAATGTCTCAAAAGTTTGCATGCATGCTTGTTCATCAAATGGGCATCCAAATTTCTGATCAAATTTAAATTCTAAGAAACTGCTCAAAAGTGAAACTTCGTCATGCGGTTTCGACAGGTTTGGGCTTAAAGGGGGTCAAAATAGCTCGAAATGTCCCGAAAGTTGGCATGCATGCTTCTCTATCCCATATGTATCCAAACCTATGATCAAGTTTCAATTCTGAGAATTTGGTCAAAGCTGAGACTCCATCGTACAGTTTTGTTAGGGATTGGCTTAAAGATGCCGAAATATCTCTCCAGATCGTGGAATTTGGCATGCACTCTTAGCCTCCAAATGTGCATTTAAATATATGAATAAATTTTAATTCCAAAAATTGGTTAAAAGTGAAACTTCGTTGTGCAGTTTTGCCAAGGTTGGGGTTAAAGGGGCTGAAAATAGCTCGGAGTGTCATGAAAATTGGAGTGCACGCTTCTCTATCAAATGGGCATCCAAATCTATGATCAAATTTCAATTCCGAGAAATTGGTCAGAAGTGAAACTCCGTCATGCATTTTCGCTAGAGTTGGGCTCAAAGGGGTCCAAATAGCTTGGAACATTGCAAAAGTTGGCGTGCACATTTTTATATCAAATGGGCATCCAAATCTATGATCAAAATTCAATTCCAAGAATTTGGTCAAAAGTGAAACTCCATCATTCGATTTCATTAAGGTTTGGCTTCAAGGATGGGAAAATAGCTCTGAACATCACGAAAATTTTCATGCATTCTTATCTAACTAGAAAATCACAAACATATGTGTGCACTCTTATCTACCAAATGGGGATATCGGCGCTTTCACTAAGGTTGCACTTAAAGGGAGTGAAAATAGCTCGGAACGTTACGAAATTTGGTGTGTACGCTTGTTTATTGAAATGGGTACCTAGATCCACTTTTAAATTTTAATTCTGAAAAAGTTGACAAAAGTGCATATTTTCAACCTTGGTTTGACCATCCTTGATTAAGGGCCAAACTAGCTCCAAATATCGTAAAAATAGGCTTCAATGCCTATATTTGAAATGGGTATCTAAATCTACTTTAAAATTTGAATTTTGAGAAATTGAAAATAATGCAACGTTTTAGGCCTTGGTTTAAGGAAGTTTGACAGATGTCCAAAATGGCTTGCAATCCCTAAAAAATATACATGTATGCTTTATCTACCAAATGGATACCTAAATACAGTTGCAAATTTCAATTTCGAGAAAGTCAATAAAAGTGCATTTCTTAGAACTTCGTTTGACCAACCTTAACTAAGGGCTGAAATAACCCGAAATCTCACAAAAATATGTGTGCACGCTTATCTCTTAAATGGGTATCTAAATATACTTTTACATTTGATTTCTAAGAAATTGGAAAAACGTGCAAGCTTTTAGGCCTTGGTTTGACCAAGTTTGACTAAGGTCCAAAATAGCTCAAAATCACCTCAGAGTTTGTATGCATGGTTATCTCTCAAATGGGTATCTAATTTCTCTTTCAAATTTCAATTATGAGAAAGTTAGAAAAATCTGATCTCTTAGACCTTTAAGGCTTGACCAGCCTTGAATAACGACCGAAATAGCTCCGAAGATTGTGAAATTTGGGATGACTCTTACCTACCAAATGCACAGATAAATCTACGATCAAATTTTAATTCTGGAAAATTGGTCAAAAGTGAAACTCCCTTGTGTTGTTTTGCTAAGGTTGGGCTTAAAGCGAGTGAAAATATTTTTCAACGTCGTGAAAGTTTATGTGGAAGCTTCTCGATCATATGGACATCCAAATCTATGAGAAAATTTCAATTCTGAGAAACTGCTCAAAAGTCAAACTCTGTCGTGCGGTTTCACTACGGTTGGGCTTAAAAGGGGTCAAAATAATAGCCTGAAACGTTGCAAAATTTGCAAAAATATCTGTGCCTCTTAAATGGGTATCTAAATCTACTTTTAAATTTGATTTCTAAGAAATTGGACTTTTAGGCGTTGGTTTGACCAAGGTCCAAAATAGCTCGAAATCCCCTGAAAGTGTGTATGAATGGTTATCTCTCAAATGGATACCTAAATTCTCTTTCAAATTTGAATTACAAGAAAGTCAGAAAAATAACATCTCTTAGACCTTTGCTTGACCAACCTTAAATAACGACCAAAATAACTTCGAACATTTTGAAAGTTGGTGTGCATTGTTAACTACCAAATGCTAAGATAAATATATGATCAAATTTTCATTCTAAAAAATTTGTCGAAAGTGAAACACTGTTGTATAGTTTTGCTGAGGTTGGGATTAAAGGGGGTGAAATATTTTGGAACGTCTCGAAATTTCGCGTGCACGCTTGTCTATCAAATGGGCGTTCAAATCAATGATCAAATTTCAATTATAAGAAACTACTCAAAAGTGAAACTTCGTCATGCATTTTCGCTAGGGTTGGGCTTAAAGGTGGTCAAAATAGCTTGGAACGTTGTGAAAGTTGGCGCGCATACTATTTATCTAATGGGCATCCAAATCTATGATCAAGTTTCAATTCGTAGAAGTTGGTCAAATGTGAAACTTTGCTATTTTGTTAGGGTTTGGCTTAAAGGAATCGAAAATAACTTTGAACATCATGAAACTTGGCGTGCACTCTTATATTCCAAATGCACATCTAAATCGATGATCAAATTTTAATTCGAAGAAATTGGTCAAAAGTGAAACTCCGTCATGCGGTTTCCCTAAGATTGGGGTTAAAGGGGGTGAAAATAGCTCAAAACATTGCAAAAGTTGGAGTGCATGGTTATCTATCAAACGGGCATCCAAATCTATGATCAAATTTCAATTCTGAGAAATTTTTCAGAAGTGAAACTCCATCGTGCATTTTTGCTAGGGTTGGGCTTGAAGGGGTCCAAATAGCTCAGACCATTGCAAAATTTGGCGTGCACGTTTTTATATCAAATGGGCATCAAAATCTATGATCAAATCTCAACTCCGAGAATATGGTCAAAAGTGAAACTCCATCATTCGATTCCACTAAGGTTTTGCTTAAAGGAGGGGAAAATGGCTCTGAGAAATTGGAAACAAATGCAACTTTTTAGGCCTTGGTTTCACCAAGTCTTCCTAAGGTCCAAAATAGCTCGAAACCTACTGAAAGTTTGTATGCATGGTTATCTCTCAAATGGGTACCTAAATTCTCTTTCAAATTTCAATTACAAAAAAGCTGAAAAAATAACATCTCTTAGACCTTTACTTGACCAAAATAGCTCCGAACCTCATGAAAGTTAGCATGCACTCTTATCTATGAAATGCGTCGATAAATCTATGATAAAATTTTAACTTTTAGAAATTAGTCAAACGTGAAACTCCATTGTGCAGTTTTGCTAAGGTTCTGCTTAATGGGGTTGAAAATATTTTGGAATGTCTCGAAAGTTTGCATGCAAGCTTGTTCATCAAATGGGCATCCAAATTTCTGATCAAATTTAAATTCTAATAAGCTGCTCAAAAGTGAAACTCCGTCATGTGGTTTCAATAGGTTTGGGCTTAAAGGGTGTCAAAATAGCTCGAAATGTCGTGAAAGTTGGCATGCATGCTTCTCTATCCCATATGCATCCAAACCTATGATCAAGTTTCAATTCTGAGAATTTGGTCAAAGCTGAGACTCCATCGTACAGTTTTTTTAGGGTTTGGCTTAAAGGTGCCAAAAATATCTCTCAAGATCGTGAAAGTTGGCATGCACTCTTAGCTTCCAAATGTGCATTTAAATCTATGATTAAATTTTAATTCCAAGAAATTGGTTAAAAGTGAAACTTCATTGTGCACTTTTTCCAAGGTTGGGGTTAAAGGTGTTGAAAATAGCTCAGAGTGTCACGAAAGTTGGAGTGCACGCTTCTTTATCAAATGGGAATCCAAATCTCTGATCAAATTTCAATTCAAAAGTGAAACTCCATCATTCGATTTCACTAAGGTTTGGCTTCAAGGATGGGAAAATAGCTCTTAACATCACGAAAATTTTCATGCATTCTTATCTAACTAGAAATCTTGCAAAAATATGTGTGAACGCTTATCTACCGAATGGGGATATTGGCGCTTTCACTAAGGTTGCACTTAAAGGGAGTGAAAATCGCTCGGAACGTTATGAAATTTTGTGTGTACGCTTGTTTATTGAGATGGGTACCTAAATCCACTTTTAAATTTTAATTCTGAAAAAGTCGACAAAGGTGCATATTTTCAACCTTGGTTTGACCATCCTTGATTAAGGGCCAAACTAGCTCCAAATCTCGTAAAAATAGGTTTCAATGCCTATATTTGAAATGGGTATCTAAATCTACTTTAAAATTTGAATTTTGAGAAATTGAAAATACTGCAACATTTTAGGCCTTGGTTTGACTAAGTTTGACCGATGTCGAAAATGGCTTGCAATCCCTAAAAAATATACATGTATGCTTTATCTACCAAATGGATACCTAAATACAGTTGCAAATTTCGATTTCGAGAAAGTCAATAAAAGTGCATTTCTTAGAACTTCGTTTGACCAACCTTAACTAAGGGCTGAAATAACCCGAAATCTCACAAAAATATGTGTGCACGCTTATCTCTTAAATGGGTATCTAAATATACTTTTACATTTGATTTCTAAGAAATTGGAAAAACGTGCAAGCTTTTAGGCCTTGGTTTGACCAAGTTTGACTAAGATCCAAAATAGCTCAAAATCACCTCAGAGTTTGTATGCATGGTTATCTCTCAAATGGGTATATAAATTCTCTTTCAAATTTCAATTATGAGAAAGTCAGAAAAATCTGATCTCTTAGACCTTTGCTTGACCAGCCTTGAATAACGACCAAAATAGCTCCGAACACTGTGAAAGTTGGCATGACTCTTATCTACCAAATGCACAGATAAATCTACGATCAAATTTTAATTCTGGGAAATTGGTCAAAAGTGAAACTCCCTTGTGTTGTTTTGCTAAGGTTGGGCTTAAAGCGGGTGAAAATATTTTGCAACGTCGTGAAAGTTCATCTGCAAGCTTGTCTATCAAATGGACATCCAAATGTATGAGAAAATTTCAATTCTGAGAAACTGCTCAAAAGTGAAACTCTGTCGTGCGGTTTCACTACGGTTGGGCTTAAAAGGGGTAAAAATAATAGCCCGAAACGTTGTAAAATTTGCAAAAATATGTGTGCCTCTTAAATGGGTGTCTAAATCTACTTTTAAATTTGACTTCTAAGAGATTGGACTTTTAGGCGTTGGTTTGACCAAGGTCCAAAATAGCTAGAAATCTCCTGAGCAACCTTGAATAACGACCAAAATAACTTCGAACATTTTGAAAGTTGGTGTGCACTGTTATCTACCAAATGCTAAGATAAATTAATGATGAAATTTTAATTCTGAAAAATTTGTCAAAAGTGAAACACTGTTGTACAGTTTTGCTGAGGTTGGGATTAAAGGGGGTGAAATATTTTGGAACTTCTCAAAATTTCGCGTGCACGCTTGTCTATCAAATGGGCGTTCAAATCAATGATCAAATTTCAATTATAAGAAACTACTCAAAAGTGAAACTTTGTCATGCATTTTCGCTAGGGTTGGGCTTAAAGGCTGTCAAAATAGCTTGGAACGTTGTGAAAGTTGGTGCGCATACTTGTTTATCTAATGGGCATCCAAATCTATGATCAAGTTTCAATTTGTAGAAGTTGGTCAAAAGTGAAACTTTGCGGTTTTGTTAGGGTTTGGCTTAAAGGAGTCGAAAATAACTCTGAACATCAGAAAAGTTGGCGTGCACTCTTATATTCCAAACGCACATCTAAATCTATGATCAACCTTTAATTCCAAGAAATTGGTCAAGAGGGAAACTCCATCATGCGGTTTCCCTAAGATTGGGGTTAAAGGGGGTAAAATAGCTCAAAACGTCACAAACGTTGGAGTGCATGGTTATCTATCAAACAGGCATCCAAATCTATGATCAAATTTCAATTCTGAGAAATTGGTCAGAAGTGAAACTCCATTGTGCATTTTTTCTAGGGTTGGGCTTGAAGGGGTCCAAATAGCTCGGACCATTGCAAAAGTTGGCGTGCACGTTTTTATATCAAACGGGCATCCAAATCTATGATCAAATTTCAACTCCGAGAATTTGGTCAAAAGTGAAACTCCATCATTCGATTCCACTAAGGTTTGGCTTAAAGGAGGGGAAAATGGCTCTGAGAAATTGGAAACAAATGCAACTTTTTAGGCCTTGGTTTCACCAAGTTTTCCTAAGCTCCAAAATAGCTCGAAACCCCCTGAAAGTTTGTATGCATGGTTATCTCTCAAATGGGTACCTAAATTCTCTTTCAAATTTCAATTACAAAAAAGCTGATAAAATAACATCTCTTAGACCTTTACTTGACCAAAATAGCTCCGAACATCATGAAAGTTAGCATGCACTCTTGTCTACAAAATGTGTCGATAAATCTATGATTAAGTTTTAATTTTTAGAAATTAGTCACACGTGAAACTCCATTGTTCAGTTTTGCTAAGGTTGGGCTTAGAGGGGTTGAAAATATTTTGGAATGTCTCAAAAGTTTGCATGCATGCTTGTTCATCAAATGGGCATCCAAATTTCTGATCAAATTTAAATTCTAAGAAACTGCTCAAAAGTGAAACTCCGACATGCGGTTTGGTTTGGGCTTAAAGGGGGTGAAAATAGCTCGAAATGTCATTAAAGTTGGAATGCATGCTTCTCTATCCCATATGCATCCAAACCTATGATCAAGTATCAATTCTGAGAATTTGGTCAAAGCTAATACTCCATCGTATAGTTTTGTTAGGGTTTGGGTTAAAGATGCTGAAAATATCTCTCAAGATCGTGAATGTTGGCATGCACTCTTATCTTACAAATGTGCATTTAAATCTATGATTAAATTTTAATTCCAAGAAATTGGTCAAAACTGAAACTCCATCATTTGATTCCACTAAGCTTTGGCTTAAAGGAGGGGAAAATGGCTCTGAGAAATTGGAAACAAATGCAACTTTTTAGGCCTTGGTTTCACCAAGTTTTCCTAAGGTCCAAAATAGCTCGAAACCCCCTGAAACTTTGTATGCATGGTTATCTCTCAAATGAGTACCTAAATTCTCTTTCAAATTTCAATTACAAAAGAGCTGAAAAAATAACATCTCTTAGACCTTTACTTGACCAAAATAGCTCCGAACATCATGAAAGTTAGCATGCACTGTTGTCTACGAAATGCGTCGATAAATCTATGATTAAGTTTTAATTTTTAGAAATTAGTCAGTGAAACTCCATTGTGCAGTTTTGCTATGGTTGGGCTTAAAGGGGTTGAAAATATTTTGGAATGTCTCAAAAGTTTGCATCCATGCTTGTTCATCAAATGGGCATCCAAATTTCTGATCAAATTTAAATTCTAGTAAACTGCTCAAAAGTGAAAGTCCGTCATGCGGGTTCGATAGGTTTGGGCTTAAAGGGCGTCAAAATAGCTCGAAATGTCGCGAAAGTTGGCATGCATGCTTCTCTATCCCATATGCATCCAAACCTATGATCAAGTTTCAATTCTGAGAATTTGGTCAAAGCTGAGACTCCATCATACAGTTTTGTTAGTGTTTGGCTTAAAGATGCCGAAAATATCTCTCAAGATCGTGAATGTTGGCATGCACTCTTAGCTTCCAAATGTGCATTTAAATCTATGATTAAATTTTAATTCCAAGAAATTGGTTAAAAGTGAAACATCGTTGTGCAGTTTCGCCAAGGTTGGGGTTAAAGGGGATGAAAATAGCTCGGAGTGTCACGAAAGTTGGAGTGCACGCTTCTCTATCAAATGGGCATCCAAATCTATGATCAAATTTCAATTCCAAGAAATTGGTCAGAAGTGAAACTCCGTCGTGCATTTTTGCTAGAGTTGGGCTCAAAGGGGTCCAAATAGCTCGGAACATTGCAAAAGTTGGCGTGCACATTTTTATATCAAATGGGCATCCAAATCTATGATCAAACTTCAACTCCAAGAATTTGGTCAAAAGTGAAACTCCATCATTCGATTTCGCTAAGGTTTGGCTTCGAGGATGGGAAAATAGCTCTAAACATCAGGAAAATTTTCATGCATTCTTATCTAACTAGAAATTTCACAAAAATATGTGTGCATGCTTATCTACCAAATGGGGATATCAGCACTTTCACTAAGGTTGCACTTAAAGGGAGTGAAAATAGCTCGGAACGTTACGAAATTTGGTGTGTATGCTTGTTTATTGAAATGGGTACCTAAATCCACTTTTAAATTTTAATTCTAAAAAAGTCAACAAAAGTGCATATTTTCAACCTTGGTTTGACCATCCTTGAATACGGGCCAAACTAGCTCCAAATCTCATAAAAATTGGTTTCAATGCCTAAATTTGAAATGGGTATCTAAATCTACTTTAAAATTTGAATTTTGAGAAATTGAAAATAATGCAACGTTTTAGGCCTTGGTTTGACGAAGTTTGACCCATGTCCAAAATGGCTTGCAATCCCTAAAAAATATGCATGTATGCTTTATCTACCAAATGGATACCTCAATACAGTTGCAAATTTCAATTTCGAGAAAGTCAATAAAAGTGCATTTCTTAGAACTTCGTTTGACCAACCTTAACTAAGGGCTGATATAACCCGAAATCTCACAAAAATATGTGCGCATGCTTATCTCTTAAATGGGTACCTAAATATACTTTTACATTTGATTTATAAGAAATTGGAAAAAGGTGCAATCTTTTAGGCCTTGGTTTGACCAAGTTTGACTAAGGTCCAAAATAGCTCGAAATCACCTCAGAGTTTGTATGCATGGTTATCTCTCAAATGGGTATCTAAATTCTCTTTCAAATTTCAATTATGAGAAAGTCAGAAAAATCTGATCTCTTAGACCTTTGCTTGACCAGCCTTGAATAATGACCAAAATAGCTCCGAACACGGTGAAATTTGGCATGACTCTTATCTACCAAATGGACAGATAAATCTACGATCAAATTTTAATTCTGGGAAATTGGTCAAAAGTGAATCTCCCTTGTGTTGTTTTGCTAAAGTTGGGCTTAAAGCGGGTGAAAATATTTTGCAACATCGTGAAAGTTCATCTGCAAGCTTGTCTATCAAATGAACATCCAAATGTATGAGAAAATTTCAATTCTGAGAAACTGCTCAAAAGTGAAACTCTGTAGTGCAGTTTCACTTCGGTTGGGCTTAAAAGGGGTCAACATAATAACCCGAAACTTTGCAAAATTTGCAAAAATATGTGTGCCTCTTAAATGGGTATCTAAATCTACTTTTAAATTTGATTTCTAAGAAATTGGACATTTTGGCGTTGGTTTGACCAAGGTCCAAAATAGCTCGTAATCCCCTAAAAGTGTGTATGAATGGTTATCTCTCAAATGGATACCTAAATTCTCTTTCAAATTTAAATTACAAGAAAGTCAGAAAAATAGCATCTCTTAGACCTTTGCTTGACCAACCTTGAATAACGACCAAAATAACTTCCAACATTTTGAAAGTTGGCGTGCACTGTTATCTACCAAATGCTAACATAAATTTATGATCAAATTTTAATTTTGAAAAATTTGTCAAAAGTGAAACACTGTTGTACAGTTTTGCTGAGGTTGGGATTAAAGGGGGTGAAATATTTTGGAATGTCTCGAAATTTCGCGTGCACGCTTGTCTATCAAATGGGCGTTCAAATCAATGATCAAATTTCAATTATAAGAAACTACTCAAAAGTGAAACTTCGTCATGCATTTTCGCTAGGGTTGGGCTTAAAGGTGGTCAAAATACCTTGGAAAGTTGTGAAAGTTGGCATGCATACTTGTTTATCTAATGGGCATCCAAATATATGATCAAGTTTCAATTCGTAGAAGTTAGTCAAAAGTGAAACTTTGCGGTTTTGTTAGGGTTTGGCTTAAAAGGAGTCGAAAATAACTCTGAACATCATGAAAGTTGGCGTGCACTCTTATATTCCAAGTGCACATCTAAATCTATGATCCAATTTTAATTCCAAGAAATTGGTCAAGAGTGAAACTCCGTCATGCGGTTTGCCTAAGATTGGGGTTAAAGGGGGTGAAAATAGCTCAAAACGTCGCAAAAGTTGGAGTGCATGGTTATTTATCAAACGGGCATCCAAATCTGTGATCAAATTTCAATTCTGAGAAATTGGTCAGAACTAAAACTCCATCGTTCATTTTTGCTAGGGTTGGGCTTGAAGGGGTCCAAATAGCACGGACCATTGCAAAAGTTGGCGTGCATGTTTTTATATCAAACAGGCATCCAAATCTATGATCAAATTTCAACTCCGAGAATTTCGTCAAAAGTGAAACTCCATCATTCGATTCCACTAAGGTTTGGCTTAAAGGAGGGGAAAATGGCTCTGAGAAATTGGAAACAAATGCAACTTTTTAGGCCTTTGTTTCACCGAGTTTTCCTAAGGTCCAAAATAGCTCGAAACCCCCTGACAGTTTGTATGCATGGTTATCTCTCAAATGGGTACCTAAATTCTCTTTCAAATTTCAATAACAAAAAAGCTGAAAAAATAACATCTCTTAGACCTTTCCTTGACAAAATAGCTCCGAACATCATGAAAGTTAGCATGCACTCTTATCTACGAAATGCGTCGATATATCTATGATTAAGTTTTAATTTTTAGAAATTAGTCAAACGTGAAACTCCATTGTGCTGTTTTGCTAAGGTTGGGCTTAAAAGAGTTGAAAATATTTTGGAATGTCTCAAACGTTTGCATGCATGCTTGTTCATCAAATGGGCATCCAAATTTCTGATCAAATTTAAATTCTAAGAAACTGCTCAAAAGTGAATCTCCGTCATGCGGTTTCAACAGGTCTGGGCCTAAAGGGGGTCAAGATAGCTCGAAATGTCGCAAAAGTTAGCATGCATGCTTCTCTATCCCATATGCATCCAAACCTATGATCAAGTTTCAATTCTGAAAATTTGGTCAAAGCTGAGACTCCATCGTACAGTTTTGTTAGGGTTTGGCTTAAAGATGACGAAAATATATCTCAAGATCCTGAAAGTTGGCATGCACTCTTAGCTTCCAAATGTGCATTTAAATCTATGATGAAATTTTAATTCCAAGAAATTGGTTAAAAGTGAAACATCATTGTGCAGTTTCGCCAAGGTTGGGGTTAAAGGGGCCGAAAATAGCTCGGAGTGTCACGAAAGTTGGAGTGCACGCTTCACTATCAAATGGGCATCCAAATCTATGATCAAATTTCAATTCCGAGAAATTGGTCATAAGTGAAACTCCGTCGTGCATTTTCGCTAGAGTTGGGCTCAAAGGGGTCCAAATAGCTCGGAACATTGCAAAAGTTGGTGTGCACATTTTTATATCAAATGGGCATCTAAATCTATGATTAAAATTCAACTCCAAGAATTTGGTCAAAAGTGAAACTACATCATTCGATTTCGCTAAGGTTTGCTTCAAGGATGGGAAAATAGCTCTGAACATCACGAAAATTTTCATGCATTCTTATCTAACTAGAAATCTCGCAAAAATATGTGTGCACGCTTATCTACCAAATGGGGATATTAGCGCTTTCACTAAGGTTGCACTTAAAGGGAGTGAAAATAGCTCGGAACGTTACGAAATTTGGTGTGTACGCTTGTTTATTGAAATGGGTACCTAAATCCACTTTTAAATTTTAATTCTTAAAAAGTCGATAAAAGTGCATATTTTCGACCTTGGTTTGACCATCCTTGATTAAGGTCCAAACTAGCTCCAGATCTCGTAAAAATAGGTTTCAATTCCTATATTCGATATGGGTATCTAAATGTACTTTAAAATTTGAATTTTGAGAAATTGAAAATAATGCAACGTTTTAGGCCTTGGTTTGACGAAGTTTGACCACTGTCCAAAATGGCTTGCAATCCCTAAAAAATATACATGTATGCTTTATCTACCAAACGGATTCCTAAATACAATTGCAAATTTCAATTTCGCTAAAGTCAATAAAAGTGCATTTCCTAGAACTTCGTTTGACCAACCTTAACTAAGGGATGAAATAACCTGAAATCTCACAAAAATATGTGTGCACGCTTATCTCTTAAATGGGTATCTAAATATACGTTTACATTTGATTTCTAAGAAATTGGAAAAACGTGCAAGCTTTTAGGCCTTGGTTTGACCAAATTTGACTAAGGTCCAAAATAGCTCGAAATCACCTCAGAGTTTGTATGCATGGTTATCTCTCAAATGGGTATCTAAATTCTCTTTCAAATTTCAATTATGAGAAAGTTAGAAAAATCTGATCTCTTAGACCTTTGCTTGACCGGCCTTGAATAACGACCAAAATAGCTCCGAACACTGTGAAAGTTGGGATGACTCTTATCTACCAAATGCACAGATAAATCTACGATCAAATTTTAATTCTGGGAAATTGGTCAAAAGTGAAACTCCCTTGTGTTGTTTTGCTAAGGTTGGGCATAAAGCGGGCGAAAATATTTTGCAACGTCGTGAAAGTTCATCTGCAAGCTTGTCTATCAAATGGACATGCAAATCTATGAGAAAATTTCAATTCTGAGAAACTGCTCAAAAGTGAAACTATGTCGTGCGGTTTCACTACTGTTGGGCTTAAAAGGGGTCAAAATAATAGCCCGAAACGTTGCAAAATTTGCAAAAATAGGTGTGCTTTTTAAATGGGTATCTAAATCTACATTTAAATTTTATTTCTAAGAAATTGGACTTTTAGGCGTTGGTTTGACCAAGGTCCAAAATAGCTCGAAATCCCCCGAAAGTGTGTATGAATGGTTATCTCTCAAATGGATACCTAAATTCTCTTTCAAAATTGAATTACAAGAAAGTAAAAAAAATAGCATCTCTTACACCTTTGCTTGACCAACCTTGAATAACGACCAAAATAACTTCGAACATTTTGAAAGTTGGTGTGTAATGTTATCTACCAAATGCCTAGATAAATCTATGATCAAATTTTAATTATGAATAATTTGTCAAAAGTGAAACATTGTTGTACAGTTTTGCTGAGGTTGGGATTAAAGGGGGTCAAAATATTTTGGAACGTCTCGAAATTTCACGTGCACGCTTGTCTATCAAATGGGCATTCAAATCAATGATCAAATTTCAATTCTAAGAAACTACTCAAAAGTGAAACTTCGTCATGCATTTTTGCTAGGGTTGGGCTTAAAGGTGGTCAAAATCTCTTGGAACGTTGTGAAAGGTTGCGTGCATACTTGTTTATCTAATGGGAATCCAAATATATAATCAAGTTTCAATTCGTAGAAGTTGGTCAAAAGTGAAACTTTGTGGTTTTGTTAGGATTTGGCTTAAAGGAGTCGAAAATAACTCTGAACATCATGAAAGTTGGCGTGCACTCTTATATTCCAAATGCACATCTAAATCTATGATCAAATTTTAATTCCAAGAAATTGGTCAAGAGTGAAACTCTGTCATGCAGTTTCCCTAAGATTTCGGTTAAAGGGGGTGAAAATAGCTCAAAACGTCGCAAAAGTTGGAGTGCATGGTTATCTATAAAACATCTATCCAAAATCTATGATTAAATTTAAATTCTGAGAAATTGGTCAGAAGTGAAACTCCATCGTGCATTTTTGCTAGGGTTGGGCTTGAAGGGGTCCAAATAGCTCGGACCATTGCAAAAGTTGGCGTGCATGTTTTTATATCAAACGGGCATCCAAATCTATGATCAAATTTCAACTTTGAGAATTTGGTCAAAAGTGAAACTCCATCATTCGATTCCACTAATGTTTGGCTTAAAGGAGGGGAAAATGGCTCTGAGAAATTGGAAACAAATGCAACTTTTTAGGCCTTGGTTTCACCAAGTTTTCCTAAGGTCCAAAATAGCTCGAAACGCCCTGAAAGTTTGTATGCATGGCTATCTCTCAAATGGGTACCTAAATTCTCTTTCAAATTTCAATTACAAAAAAGCTAAAAAAATAACATCTCTTAGACCTTTACTTGACCAACATAGCTTTGAATACCTTGAAAGTTAGCATGCAGTCTTATCTACAAAATGTGTCGATAAATCTATGATTAAGTTTTAATTTTTAGAAATTAGTCAAACGTGAAATTCCATTGTGCAGTTTTGCTAAGGTTGGCCTTAAAGGGGTTGAAAATATTTTGGAATGTCTCAAAAGTTTGCATGCATGCTTGTTCATCAAATGGGCATCCAAATTTCTGATTAAATTTAAATTCTAAGAAACTGCTCAAAAGTGAAACTTCGTCATGTGGTTTCGACAGGTTTGGGATTAAAGGGGGTCAAAATAGCTCGAAATGTCACGAAAGTTGGCATGCATGCTTCTCTATCCCATATGCATCCAAACCTATGATCAAGTTTCAATTCTGAGAATTTGGTCAAAGCTGAGACTCCATCGTACAGTTTTGTTAGGGTTTGGATTAAAGATGCCGAAAATATCTCTCAAGATCGTGAAAGTTGGCATGCACTCTTAGCTTCCAAATGTGCATTTAAATCTATGATTGAATTTTAATTCCAAGAAATTGGTTAAAAGCGAAACTTCGTTGTGCAGTTTCGCCAAGGTTGGGGTTAAAGGGGCCGAAAATAGCTCGGAGTGTCACGAACGTTGGAGTGCACGCTTCTCTATCAAATGAGCATCCAAATCTATGATGAAATTTCAATTCCGAGAAATCGGTCAGAAGTGAAACTCCGTCGTGCATTTTCGCTAGAGTTGGGATCAAAGGGGTCCAAATAGCTCGGAACATTGCAAAAGTTGGCGTGCACATTTTTATATCAAATGGGCATCCAAATCTATGATCAAAATTCAACTCCAAGAATTTGGTCAAAAGTGAAACTCCATCATTCGATTTCGCTAAGGTTTGGCTTGAAGGATGAGAAAATAGCTCTGAACATCACGGAAATTTTCATGCATTCTTTTTTTTTAACAAAAACGGTTATGGGACATTTGTATTACTCCTTCTGGCGAACCAGAATCCAAGGTTACAGAAATATGGAGGGCTGATGACCTCTAACAGTTCTGTCAGCCTCCTTAAGAATTTATTGGGATAAAGATCCCATTTACTTCGACAACTATTCTTCGAGGATTTCAAACATTGCTTACCAGGATAGACTCTCACAAATTGTGAGCATAGAAATATGCAGAAAAACATTAGAGATTTCGAAGAATGAACGGATCCATCTGTTTCTGGGAGCCCCCGGCAATGTTGGAGGCTGCTTCTAGATTCCTTCGTTCTTTGTTGGACCTTCGCCCTCTGGTACGAGGAGGAGAGGGGGTGGTAGTTGAAGTTCTTACTGACCCGGAATTACTAGATGATCGCGAAGGGGAGCAAGCCCTCCTTACTGCTGAGGGAGAGATTGCCACTTTAGAAAATCCATCGGTTGCCCTATCTCGAGGAGGGCCTCCCATCTGTTCAGCTGCCTCAGGCGTAGGGTCTTCCGCAGTACCAAGGGGGGCACGCACTTCTGGAACCTCTTTTGCTGCTGGTGCTTCGGTGTCCCGATCTGGGCCTGGCTCCAGCGTCTCTTCAACTGCTACTGCTGCTTCTGGTTCCTGATCATCGAGTTCTTGAAGGGCTTCAAATCTGTTTTTATTAGCTGGGGGATGATCTTCTGCGGTGGGCACCTCAGATTTGGAGTCCTTTCTCCGGGGAGCCCTTCGCCTATTAGCAACTGGCTGGAAGTCTGCCCCATTGGCCGGGGGAGGAGCAACTGTCACCGGGGATTTGGGGCAGCTTTTCGCGAAATGCCCGTAAACATGGCACCGGAGGCATTTGAAGGGAATATGCTCATAGTCCAGCTCTTGGATGTGACTCCAATCGCCCAAGGTGAGTTGAATGGCTTCCGAGAGCCCTTTCTCGAGATTGACCTCAACACAGATGCGTGCACAGGTGAACTGATCCCCTTTCGGCTCCGCGCTATCCAAGAAACGACCGAGCTTGTTTCCTATATCAGCAAATGAGCTTTTCCCCCAGAGATGGAGGGGAAGATGTGGGAGCCGGACCCAAACCGGGGCAGCGGTGATCTCTTCTTCAGGATTGAAGTCCAGAGACCAAGGAGCTAAGAACAGCCCCCTCGATCCCATGAAGTATGGTCCAGATCTGAAGATTAGATCCCGCTCTTCTTTGTTCTCAAAGATAATCACAAAATACCCTCTTCCTGCAGCACATAGAGAGATATGGGAGGGCGCCAGGGAGCTCCATCTTTCTGCTATCCATTGATCCACTGCTTTGGGACTGGGCCACAATCCAGTGAACTTGCCTATGTGGGATTTTTCTGAGAGCATAAGGGCCATGAGGCACGGATCTGAAGGGGAGAGCTCCAGAGAAGGGATCTCTTCCATCTTTTTAATGAACTTGGCAGGAGGAGCGGCCTTTGCCCTAGGGCCTACAGAACTGACAAGGACTTTGAAAGCCTCCAACGGATCCATGACCGTCCACCGGAGGGAGAGGAACAAGGCCGCGGCGGAGGAGAACGTAGCTTCAAGCGCTGCTCCAAAACGCAGACCCCCGATCTCAGCTTGGACGCGAGCCAGGGCAAAGGACGGCCTGCACGCAGCCTGGAAGAGGCGCAGGGCCTGCACGCAGCAACGCAGGGCGGCTAGGGTTTGGCCCTAGCCGCGGGAGAGTCGTCTCGTTTCATCGCGAGGTCCGGAAATTTTCATGCATTCTTATCTAACTACAAATCTCGCAAAAATATGTGTGCACGCTTATCTACCAAATGGGGATATTGGCTCTTTCACTAAGATTGCACTTAAAGGGAGTGAAAATAGCTCGGAACGTTACGAAATTTGGTGTGTATGGTTGTTTATTGAAATGGGCACCTAAATCCACTTTTAAATTTTAATTCTGAAAAAGTCGACAAAAGTGCATATTTTCAACCTTGGTTTGACCATCCTTGATTAAGGGCCAAACTAGCTCCAAATCTCGTAAAAATAGGTTTCAATGCCTATATTTGAAATGGGTATCTAAATCTACTTTAAAATTTGAATTTTGAGAAATTGGAAATAATGCAACGTTTTAGGCCTTGGTTTGGTAAAGTTTGACTGATGTCCAAAATGGCTTGCATTCCCTAAAAAATATACATGTATGCTTTATCTACCAAATGGATACCTAAATACAGTTGCAAATTTCAATTTCGAGAAAGTCAATAAAAGTGCATTTCCTAGAACTTCGTTTGACCAACCTTAACTAAGGGCTGAAATAACCCGAAATCTCACAAAAATATGTGTGCATGCTTATCTCTTAAATGGGTATCTAAATATACTTTTACATTTGATTTCTAAGAAATTGGAAAAACGTGTAAGCTTTTAGGCCTTGGTTTGACCAAGTTTGACTAAGGTCCAAAATAGCTCGAAATCACCTCAGAGTTTGTATGCATGGTTATCTCTCAAATGGGTATCTAAATTCTCTTTCAAATTTCAATTATGAGAAAGTCAGAAAAATTTGATCTCTTAGACCTTTGCTTGACCAGCCTTGAATAACGACCAAAATAGCTCCGAAAACTGTGAAAGTTGGCATGAGTCTTATCTACCAAATGCACAGATAAATCTACGATCAAATTTTAATTCTGGGAAATTGGTCAAAAGTGAAACTCCCTTGTGTTGTTTTGCTAAGGCTGGGCTTAAAGCGGGTGAAAATATTTTGCAATGTCGTGAAAGTTCATCTGCAAGCTTGTCTATCAAATGGAGATCCAAATCTATGAGAAAATTTCAATTCTAAGAAACTGCTCAAAAGTGAAACTCTGTCGTGCGGTTTCACTATAGTTGGGCTTAAAAGGGGTCAAAATAATAGCCCGAAATGTTGCAAAATTTGCAGAAATATGTGTGCCTCTTAAATGGGTATCTAAATCTACTTTTAAATTTGATTTCTAAGAAATTGGACTTTTAGGCGTTGGTTTGACCAAGGTCCAAAATAGCTCGAAATCCCCCGAAAGTGTGTATGAATGGTTATCTCTCAAATGGATACCTAAATTCTCTTTCAAATTTGAATTACAAGAAAGTCAGAAAAATAGCATCTCTTAGACGTTTGCTTGACCAACCTTGAATAACGACCAAAATAACTTCGAACATTTTTAAAGTTGGTGTGCAATGTTATCTACCAAATGCTAAGATAAATCTATGATCAAATTTTAATTCTGAAAAATTTGTCAAAAGTGAAACACTGTTGTACAGTTTTGTTTAGGTTGGGATTAAAGGGGGTGAAATATTTTCAAATGTCTCGAAATTTCGCGTGCATGCTTGTCTATCAAATGGGCGTTCAAATCAATGATCAAATTTCAATTATAATAAACTACTCAAAAGTGAAACTTCGTCATGCATTTTCGCTAGGGTTGGGCTTAAAGGTGGTCAAAATAGCTTGGAACGTTATCAAATTTGGCGTGCATACTTGTTTATCTAATGGGAATCCAAATATATGACCAAGTTTCAATTCGTAGAAGTTGGTCAAAAGTGAAACTTTGCGGTTTTGTTAGGGTTTGGCTTAAAGGAGTCGAAAATAACTCTGAACATCATGAAAGTTGGCCTGCACTCTTATATTCCAAATGCACATCTAAATCTATGATCAAATTTTAATTCCAAATTGGTCAAGAGTGAAACTCCGTCATGCGGTTTCCCTAAGATTTTGGTTAAAGGGGGTGAAAATAGCTCAAAACGTCGCAAAAGTTGGAATGCATGGTTATCTATCAAACAGGCATCCAAATCTATGATCAAATTTCAATTCTGAGAAATTGGTCAGAAGTGAAACTCCATCGTGCATTTTTGCTAGGCTTGGGCTTGAAGGGGTCCAAATAGCTCGGACCATTGCTAAAGTTGGCGTGCACGTTTTTATATCAAAGGGGCATCCAGATCTATGATCAAATTTCAACTCCGAGAATTTGGTCAAAAGTGAAACTCCATCATTCGATTCCACTAAGGTTTGGCTTAAAGGAGGGGAAAATGGCTCTGAGAAATTGGAAACAAATGCAACTTTTTAATCCTGGGTTTCACCAAGTTTTCCTAAGGTCCAAAATAGCTCGAAACGCCTGAAAGTTTGTATGCATGGTTATCTCTCAAATGGGTACCTAAATTCTCTTTCAAATTTCAATTACAAAAAAGCTGAAAAAATAACATCTCTTAGACCTTTACTTGACCAACATAGTTCCGAACATGATGAAAGTTAGCATGCACTCTTGTCTACGAAATGCGTCGATAAATCTATGATTAATTTTTAATTTTTAGAAATTAGTCAAACGTGAAACTCCATTGTGCAGTTTTGCTAAGGTTGGGATTAAAGGGGTTCAAAATATTTTGGAATGTCTCAAAAGTTTGCATGCATGCTTGTTCATCAAATGGGCATCCAAATTTCTGATCAAATTTAAATTCTAAGAAACTGCTCAAAAGTGAAACTCCGTCATGCGGTTTCGACAGGTTTGGGCTTAAAGGGGGTCAAAACAGCTCGAAATGTCGTGAAAGTTGGCATGCATGCTTCTCTCTCCCATATGCATCCAAACCTATGATCAAGTTTCAATTCTGAGAATTTGGTCAAAGCTGAGACTCCATTGTACAGTTTTGTTAGGGTTTGGCTTAAAGATGCCGAAAATATCTCTCAAGATCGTGAAAGTTGGCATGCACTCTTAGCTTCCAAATGTGCATTTAAATCTATGATTAAATTTTAATTCCAAGAAATTGGTTAAAAGTGAAACTTCGTTGTGCAGTTTCGCCAAGGTCGTGGTTAAAGGGGCCGAAAATAGCTCGGAGTGTCACGAAAGTTGGAGTCAACGCTTCTCTATCAAATGCGCATCCAAATCTATGATCACATTTCAATTCCGAGAAATTGGTTAGAAGTGAAACTCCGTCGTGCATTTTCGCTAGAGTTGGGCTCAAAGGGGCGCAAATAGCACGAAACATTGCAAAAGTTGGCGTGCACATTTTTATATCGAATGGGCATCCAAATCTATGATCAAAATTCAACTCCAAGAATTTGGTAAAAAGTGAAACTCCATCATTCGATTTCGCTAAGGTTTGGCTTCAAGGATGGGAAAATAGCTCTGAACATCACGAAAATTTTCATGCATTCTTATCTAACTAGAAATATCGCAAAAATATGTGTGCACACTTGTCTACCAAATGGGGATATCGGCGCTTTCACTAAGGTTGCACTTAAAGGGAGTGAAAATAGCTCGGAACGTTATGAAATTTGGCGTGTACGATTGTTTATTTAAATGGGTACCTAAATCCACTTTTAAATTTTAATTCTGAAAAAGTCGACAAAAGTGCATATTTTCAACCTTGGTTTGACCATCCTTGATTAAGGGCCAAACTAGCTCCAAATCTCGTAAAAATAGGTTTCAATGCCTATATTTGCAATGGGTGTCTAAATCTACTTTAAAATTTGAATTTTGAGAAATTGAAAATAATGCAACGTTTTAGGCCTTGGTTTGACGAAGTTTGGCTTAAAGGAGGGGAAAATGGCTCTGAGAAATTGGAAACAAATGCAACTTTTTAGGGCTTGGTTTCACGAAGTTTTCCTAAGGTCCAAAATACATCGAAACCCCCTGAAAGTTTACATGCATGGTTATCTCTCAGTTGGGTACCTAAATTCTCTTTCAAATTTCAATTACAAAAAAGCTGAAAAAATAACATCTCTTAGACCTTTACTTGACCAAAATAGCTCCGAACATCATGAAAGTTAGCATGCACTCTTGTCTACAAAATGCGTCGGTAAATCTATGATTAAGTTTTAATTTTTAGAAATTAGTCAAACGTGAAACTCCATTGTGCAGTTTTGCTAAGGTTGGGCTTAAAGGGGTTGAAAATGTTTTGGAAAGTCTCAAAAGTTTGCATGCATGCTTGTTCATCAAATGGGCATCCAAATTTCTGATCAAATTTAAATTCTAAGAAACTGCTCAAAAGTGAAACTTCATCATGCGGTTTCGATAGGTTTGGGCTTAAAGGGGGTCAAAATAGCTCAAAATTGTGAAAGTTGGCATGCATGCTTCTCTATCCCATATGCATGCAAACCTATGATCAAGTTTCAATTCTGAGAATTTGGTCAAAGCTGAGGCTCCATCGAACAGTTTTGTTAGGGTTTGGCTTAAAGATGCCGAAAATATCTCTCAAGATCGTGAAAGTTGGCATGCACTCTTAGCTTCCAAATGTGCATTTAAATCTATGATTGAATTTTAATTCCAAGAAACTGGTTAAAAGTTAAACTTCGTTGTGCAGTTTCACCAAGGTTGGGGTTAAAGGGGCCGAAAATAGCTCGGAGTGTCACGAAAGTTGGAGTGCACGCTTCTCTATCAAATGGGCATCCAAATCTATGATCAAATTTCAATTCTGAGAAATTGGTCAGAAGTGAAACTCCATCCTGCATTTTTGCTAGAGTTGGGCTCAAAGGGGTCCAAATAGCTTGGAACATTGCAAACGTTGGCGTGCACATTTTTATATCAAATGGGCATCCAAATCTATGATAAAATTCAACTCCAAGAATTTGGTCAAAAGTGAAACTCCATCGTTCGATTTCGCTAAGGTTTGGCTTCAAGGATGGGAAAATAGCTCTGAACATCACGAAAATTTTCATGCATTCTTATCTACCTAGAAATCTCGCAAAAATATGTGTGCACGCTTATCTACCAAATGGGGATATCGGCGCTTTCAGTAAGGTTGCACTTAAAGGGAGTGAAAATAGCTCGGAACGTTACGAAATTTGGCGTGTACGCTTGTTTATTGAAATGGGTACCTAAATCTACTTTTAAATTTTAATTATGAAAAAATCGACAAAAGTGCATAGGTTTCAATGCCTATATTTGAAATGGGTATCTAAATCTACTTTAAAATTTGAATTTTGAGAAATTGAAAATAATGCAACGTTTTAGGCCTTGGTTTGGCGAAGTTTGACCGATGTCCAAAATGGCTTGCATTCGCTAAAAAATATACATGTATGCTTTATCTACCAAATGGATACCTGAATACAGTGGCAAATTTTAATTTCGAGAAAGTCAATAAAAGTGCATTTCTTAGAACTTCGTTTGACCAACCTTAACTAAGGGCTGAAATAACCCGAAATCTCACAAAAATATATGTGCACGCTTATCTCTTAAATGGGTATCTAAATATACTTTTACATTTGATTTCTAAGAAATTTGAAAAACGTGCAAGATTTTAGGCCTTGGTTTGACCAAGTTTGAATAAGGTCCAAAATAGCTCGAAATCACCTCGGAGTTTGTATGCATGGTTATCTCTCAAATGGGTATCTAAATTCTCTTTCAAATTTCAATTATGAGAAAGTCAAAAAAATATGATCTCTTAGACCTTTGCTTGACCAGCGTTGAATCACGACCAAAATAGCTACGAACACTATGAAAGTTGGCATGACTCTTATCTACCAAATGCACAGATAAATCTACTATCAAATTTTAATTCTGGGAAATTGGTCAAAAGTGAAACTCCCTTGTGTTATTTTGCTAAGGTTGGGCTTAAAGCGGGTGAAAATATTTTGCAACGTCGTGAAAGTTAATCTACAAGCTTGTCTATCAAATGGACATCCAAATCTATGAGAAAATTTCAATTCTGAGAAACTGCTCAAAAGCGAAACTCTCTCGTGCGGTTTCACTACGGTTGGGCTTAAAAGTGGTCAAAATAATAGCCCGAGACATTGCAAAATTTGCAAAAATATGTGTGCCTCTTAAATGGGTATCTAAATCTACTTTTAAATTTGATTTCTAAGAAATTGGACTTTTAGGCGTTGGTTTGACCAAGGTCCAAAATAGCTCGAAAGCCCCTAAAAGTGTGTATGAATGGTTATCTCTCAAATGGATACCTAAATTCTCTTTCAAATTTGAATTACAAGAAAGTCAGAAAAATAGCATCTCTTTGTCCTTTGCTTGTACAACCTTTAATAATGACCAAAATAACTTCGAACATTTTGAAAGTTGGTGTGCACTGTTATCTACCAAATGCTAAGATAAATCTATGATCAAATTTTAATTCTGAAAAATTTGTCAAAAGTGAAACACTATTGTACAGTTTTGCTGAGGTTGGGATTAAAAGGGGTGAAATATTTTTGAACGTCTCGAAATTTCGCGTGCACTCTTGTCTATCAAATGGGCGTTCAAATCAATGATCAAATTTCAATTATAAGAAACTACTCAAAAGTGAAATTTCGTCATGCATTTTCGCTAGGGTTGGGCTTAAAGGTGGTCAAAATAGCTTGGAACATTGTGAAAGTTGGCGTGCATACTTGTTTATCTAATGGGCATCCAAATCTATGATCAAGTTTCAATTCGTAGAAGTTGGTCAAAAGTGAAACTTTGCGGTTTTGTTAGGGTTTGGCTTAAAGGAGTCCAAAATAACTCTGAACATCATGAAAGTTGGCGTGCACTCTTATATTCCAAATGCACATCTAAATCTATGATCGAATTTTAAATCCAAGAAATTGGTCAAGTGTGAAACTCCGTCATGCGGTTTCCCTAAGATTGGGGTTAAAGGGGATGAAAATAGCTCAAAACGTCCCAAAATTTGGAGTGCATGGTTATCTATCAAACGGGCATCCAAATCTATGATCAAATTTCAATTCTGAGAAATTGGTCAGAAGTGAAACTCCATCGTGCATTTTTGCTAGGGTTGGGCTTGAAGGGGTCCAAATAGCTCGGACCATTGCAAATGTTTGCGTGCACGTTTTTATATCAAACGGGCATCCAAATCTATGATCAAATTTCAACTCCGAGAATTTGGTCAAAAGTGAAACTCCATCATTCGATTCCACTAAGGTTTGGCTTAAAGGAGGGGAAAATGGCTCTGAGAAATTGGAAACAAATGCAACTTTTTAGGCCTTGGGTTCACCAAGTTTTCCTAAGGTCCAAAATACCTTGAAACCCCCTGAAAGTTTGTATGCATGGTTATCTCTCAAATGGGTACCTAAATTCTCTTTCAAATTTCAATTACAAAAAAGCTAAAAAAATAACATCTTTTAGAGCTTTACTTGACCAAAATAGCTCTGAACATCATGAAAGTTATCATGCACTCTTGTGTACGAAATGCCTCGATAAGTCTATGATTAAGTTTTAATTTTTAGAAATTAGTGAAACGTGAAACTCCATTGTACAATTTTGCTAAGGTTGGGCTTCAAGGGGTTGAAAATGTTTTGGAATGTCTCAAAAATTTGCATGCATGCTTGTTCATCAAATGGGCATCCAAATTTTTGATCAAATTTAAATTCTAAGAAACTGCTCAAAAGGGAAACTCCGTCATGCGGTTTCAACAGGTTTGGGCTTAAAGGGGGTCAAAATAGCTCGAAATGTCGCGAAAGTTGGCATGCATGCTTCTCTATCCCATATGCATCCAAACCTATGATCAAGTTTCAATTCTGAGAATTTGGTCAAAACTGAGACTCCATCGTACAGTTTTGTTAGGGTTTGGCTTAAAGATGCCGAAAATATCTCTCAAGATCGTGAAAGTTGGCATGCACTCTTAGCTTCCAAATGTGCATTTAAATCTATGATTAAATTTTAATTTCAAGATATTGGTTGAAAGTGAAACTTCCTTGTGCAGTTTCGCCAAGGTTGGGGTTAAAGGGGCCGAAAATAGCTCGAAGTTTCACGAAAGTTAGAGTGCACGCTTCTCTATCAAATGGGCATCCAAATTTATGATCAAATTTCAATTCCGAGAAATTGGTCAGAATTGAAACTCCATCGTGCATTTTCGCTAGAGTTGGGTTCAAAGGGGTCCAAATAGCTCGGAACATTGCAAAAGTTGGCGTGCACATTTTTATATCAAATGGGCATCCAAATCTATGATCAAAATTCAACTCCAAGAATTTGGTCAAAAGTGAAACTCCATCATTCGATTTCGCTAAGGTTTGTCTTCAAGGATGGGAAAATAGCTCTGAATATCACGAAAATTCTCATGCATTCTTATCTGACTAGAAATATCACAAAAATATGTGTGCACGCTTATCTACCAAATGGGGATATCGGCGCTTTCACTAAGGTTGCACTTAAAGGGAGTGAAAATAGCTCGGAACGTTACGAAATTTGGTGTGTACGCTGTTTATTGAAATGGGTACCTAAATCCACTTTTAAATTTTAATTCTGAAAAAGTCGACAAAAGTGCATATTTTCAACCTTGGTTTGACCATCCTTGATTAAGGGCCAATCTAGCTAAAAATCTCGTAAAAATAGGTTTCAATCTATATTTGAAATGGGTATCTAAATCTACTTTAAAATTTGAATTTTGAGAAATTGAAAATAATGCAACGTTTTAGGCCTTGGTTTGATGAAGTTTGACCAATGTCCAAAATGGCTTGCAATCCCTAAAAAATATACATGTATGCTTTATGTACCAAATGGATACCTAAATACAGTTGCAAATTTCAATTTCAAGAAAGTCAATAAAAGTGCATTTCTTAGAACTCCGCTTGACCAACCTTAACTAAGGGCTGAAATAACCCAAAATCTCACAAAAATATGTGTGCACGCTTATCTCTTAAATCGGTATCTAAATATACTTTTACATTTGATTTCTAAGAAATTGGAAAAACGTGCAAGCTTTTAGGCCTTGGTTTGACCAAGTTTGACTAAGGTCCAAAATAGCTCGAAATCACCTTAGAGTTTGTATGCATGGTTATCTCTCAAATGGGTATCTAAATTCTCTTTCAAATTTCAATTATGAGAGAGTCAGAAAAATCTGATCTCTTAGACCTTTGCTTGACCAGCCTTGAATAACGACCAAAATAGCTATGAACACTGTGAAAGTTGGCATGACTCTTATCTACCAAATGCACAGATAAATCTGCGATCGAATTTTAATTCTGGGAAATTGGTCAAAAGTGAGACTCCCTTGTGTTGTTTGCTAAGGTTGGGCTTAAAGCGGGTGAAAATATTTTGCAACGTCGTGAAATTTCATCTGCAAGCTTGTCTATCAAATGGACATCCAAATCTATGAGAAAATTTCAATTGTGATAAACTGCTCAAAAGTGAAACTTTGTCGTGCGGTTTCACTACGGTTGGGCTTAAAAGTTGTCAAAATAATAGGCTGAAACGTTGCAAAATTTGCGAAAATATGTGTGCCTCTTAAATGGGTATCTAAATCTACTTTTAAATTTTATTTCTAAATCTACTTTTAAATTTCACTAAGGTTGCACTTAAAGGGAGTGAAAATAGCTCGGAACGTTACGAAATTTGGCGTGTACGCTTGTTTATTGAAATGGGTACCTAAATCTACTTTTAAATTTTAATTCTGAAAAAGTCAACAAAATTGCATAGGTTTCAATGCCTATATTTGAAATGGGTATCTAAATCTACTTTAAAATTTGAATTTTGAGAAATTGAAAATAATGCAACGTTTTAGGCCTTGGTTTGGCGAAGTTTGACCGATGTCCAAAATGGCTTGCATTCCCTAAAAAATATACATGTATGCTTTATCTACCAAATGGATACCTAAATACAGTTCCAAATTTCAATTTCGAGAAAGTCAATAAAAGTGCATTTCTTAGAACTTCGTTTGACCAACCTTAACTAAGGGCTGAAATAACTCGAAATCTCACAAAAATATATGTGCACGCTTATCTCTTAAATGGGTATCTAAATATACTTTTACATTTGATTTCTAAGAAATTGGAAAAATGTGCAACCTTTTAGGCCTTGGTTTGACCAAGTTTGACTAAGGTCCAAAATAGCTCAAAATCACCTCAGAGTTTGTATGCATGGTTATCTCTCAAATGAGTATCTAAATTCTCTTTCAAATTTCAATTATGAGAAAGTCAGAAAAATCTGATCTCTTAGACCTTTGCTTGACCAGCCTTGAATAACGACGAAAATAGCTACGAACACTATGAAAGCTGGCATGACTCTTATCTACCAAATGCACAGATAAATCTACGATCAAATTTTAATTCTGGGAAATTGGTCAAAAGTGAAACTCCCTTGTGTTGTTTTGCTAAGGTTGGGCTTAAAGCGGGTGAAAATATTTTGCAACGTCGTGAAAGTTCATCTGCAAACTTGTCTATCAAATGGACATCCAAATCTATGAGAAACTTTCAATTCTGAGAAACTCCTCAAAAGCGAAACTCTGTCGTGCAGTTTCACTACGGTTGGGCTTAAAAGGGGTCAAAATAATAGCCCGAAACGTTGCAAAATTTGCAAAAATATGTGTGCCTCTTAAATGGGTATCTAAATCTACTTTTAAATTTGATTTCTAAGAAATTGGACTTTCAGAAGTTGGTTTCACCAAGGTCCAAAATAGCTCGAAATCCCCTGAAAGTGTGTATGAATGGTTATCTCTCAAATGGATACCTAAATTCTCTTTCAAATTTGAATTACAAGAAAGTCAGAAAAATAGCATCTCTTTGTCCTTTGCTTGACCAACCTTGAATAACGACCAAAATAACTTCCAACATTTTGAAAGTTGGTGTGCACTGTTGTCTACCAAATGCTAAGATAAATCTTTGATCAAATTTATTTCTGAAAAATTTGTCAAAAGTGAAACACTATTGTACAGTTTTGCTGAGGTTGGGATTAAAGGGGGTGAAATATTTTGGAACGTCTCGAAATTTCGCGTGCACTCTTGTCTATCAAATGGGCGTTCAAATCAATGATCAAATTTCAATTATAAGAAACTACTCAAAAGTGAAATTTCGTCATGCATTTTCGCTAGGGTTGGGCTTAAAGGTGGTCAAAATAGCTTGGAATATTGTGAAAGTTGGCGTGCATACTTGTTTATCTAATGGGCATCCAAATCTATGTTCAAGTTTCAATTCGTAGAAGTTGGTCAAAAGTGAAACTTTGCGGTTTTGTTACGGTTTGGCTTCAAGGAGTCCAAAATAACTCTGAACATCATGAAAGTTGGCGTGCATTCTTATATTCCAAATGCACATCTAAATCTATGATCAAATTTTAATTCCAAGAAATTGGTCAAGAGTGAAACTCCGTCATGCGGTTTCCCTAAGATTGGGGTTAAGGGGGGTGAAAATAGCTCAAAACATCGCAAAAGTTGGAGTGCATGGTTATCTATCAAATGGGCATCCAAATCTATGATCAAATTTCAATTCTGAGAAATTGGTCAGAAGTGAAACTCCATTGTGCATTTTTTCTAGAGATGGGCTTGAAGGGGTCCAAATAGCTCGGACCATTGCAAAGGTTGGCGTGCATGTTTTTATATCAAACGGGCATCCAAATCTATGATCAAATTTCAACTCCGAGAATTTGGTCAAAAGTGAAACTCCATCATTCGATTCCACTAAGGTTTGGCTTAAAGGAGGGGAATATGGCTCTGATAAATTGGAAACAAATGCAACTTTTTAGGCCTTGGTTTTACCAAGTTTTCCTAAGGTCCAAAATAGCTCGAAACCCCCTGAAAGTTTGTATTCATGGTTATCTCTCAAATGGGTACCTAAATTATCTTTCAAATTTCATTTACAAAAAAGCTAAAAAAAATAACATCTCTTAGACCTTTACTTGACCAAAATAGCTCCGAACATCATGAAAGTTAGCATGCACTCTTATGTATGAAATGCGTCGATAAATCTATGATTAAATTCTAGTTTTTAGAAATTAGTCAAACGTGAAACTCCATTGTGCAGTTTTGCTAAGGTTGGGTTTAAAGGGGTTGAAAATATTTTGGAATGTCTCAAAAGTTTGCATCCATGCTTGTTCATTAAATGGGCATCCAAATTTGTAATCAAATTTAAATTCTAAGAAACTGCTCAAAAGTGAAACTCCGTCATGCGGTTTCGACAGGTTTGGGCTTAAAGGGGGTCAAAATAGCTGCAAATGTCACAAAAGTTGGCATGCATGCTTCTCTATCCCATATGCATTCGAACCTATGATCAAGTTTCAATTCTGAGAATTTGGTAAAAGCTGAGACTCCATTGTACAGTTTTGTTATGTTTTGGCTTAAAGATGCCGAAAATATCTCTCAAGATCGTGAAAGTTGGCATGCACTCTTTGCTTCCAAATGTGCATTTAAATCTGTGATTAAATTTTAATTCCAACAAATTGGTTAAAAGTGAAACTTCGTTGTGCAGTTTCGCCAAGGTTGGGGTTAAAGGGGCCGAAAATAGCTCAGAGTGTCATGAAAGTTGGAGTGCACGCTTCTCTATCAAATGGGCATCCAAATCTATGATCAAATTTCAATTCCGAGAAATTGGTCAGAAGTGAAACTCCGTCGTGCATTTTCGCTAGAGTTGGGCTCAAAGGGGTCCAAATAGCTCGAAACATTGCGAAAGTTGGCGTGGACATTTTTATATCAAATGGGCATCCAAATCTATGATCAAAATTCAACTCCAATAATTTGGTCAAAAGTGAAACTCCATCATTCGATTTCGCTAAGGTTTGGCTTCAAGGATGGGAAAATAGCTCTGAACATCACGAAAATTTTCATGCATTCTTATCTAACTAGAAATCTCGCAAAAATATGTGTGCATGCTTATCTACCAAATGTGGATATCAGCGCTTTCACTAAGGCTGCACTTAAAGGGAGTGAAAATAGCTCGGAACGTTACGAAATTTGGGGTGTACGCTTGTTTATTGAAATGGGTACCTAAATCCACTTTTAAATTTTAATTCTGAAAAAGTCGACAAAAGTGCATATTTTCAACCTTGGTTTGACCATCCTTGATTAAGGGCCAAACTAGCTCCAAATCTCATAAAAATAGGTTTCAATGCCTATATTTGAAACGGGTTTCTAAATCTACTTTAGAATTTGAATTTTGAGAAATTGAAAATAATGCAACGTTTTAGGCCTTGGTTTCATGAAGTTTGATCAATGTCCAAAATGGCTTGCATTCCCTAAAAAATATACATGTATGCTTTATCTACCAAATGGATACCTAAATACAGTTGCAAATTTCAATTTCGAGAAAGTCAATAAAAGTGCATTTCCTAGAACTTCGTTTGACCAACCTTAACTAAGGGTTGAAATAACCCGAAATGTCACAAAAATATGGGTGCACGCTTATCTCTTAAATGGGTATCTAAATATACTTTTACATTTGATTTCTAAGAAATTGGAAAAACGTGCAAGCTTTTAGGCCTTGGTTTGACCAAGTTTGACTAAGGTCCAAAATAGCTCGGAATCACCTCAGAGTTTGTATGCATGGTTATCTCTCAAATGGGTATCTAAATTCTCTTTCAAATTTCAATTATGAGAAAGTCAGAAAAATATGATCTCTTAGACCGTTGCTTGACCAGCCTTGAATAACGAGCAAAATAGCTCTGAACACTATGAAATTTTTCATGACTCTTATCTACCAAATGCACAGATAAATCTACGATCAAATTTTAATTCTGGGAAATTGGTCAAAAGTGAAACTCCCTTGTGTTGTTTTGCTAAGGTTAGGCTTAAAGCAGGTGAAAATATTTTGCAACGTCGTGAAAGTTCATCTGCAAGCTTGTGTATCAAATGGACATCCAAATCTATGAGAAAATTCCAATTCTGAGAAACTGCTCAAAAGTGAAACTCTGTCGTGTGGTTTCACTACGGTTGGGCTTAAAAGGGGTCAAAATAATAGCCTGAAACATTGCAAAATTTGCAAAAATATGTGTGCCTCTTAAATGGGTATCTAAATCTACTTTTAAATTTGATTTCTAAGAAATTGGACTTTTAGTCGTTGCTTTGACCAAGGTCCAAAATAGCTCGAAATCCCCTGAAAGTGTGTATGAATGGTTATCTCTCAAATGGATACCTAAATTCTCTTTCAAATTTGGATTACAAGAAAGTCAGAAAAATAGCATCTCTTAGAACTTTGCTTGACCAACCTTGAATAATGACCAAAATAACTTTGAACATTTTCAAAGCTGGTGTGCAATGTTATCTACCAAATGCTAAGATAAATCTATGATCAAATTTTAATTCTGAAAAATTTGTCAAAAGTGAAACACTGTTGTAGAGTTTTGCTGAGGTTGGGATTAAAGGGGGTGAAATATTTTGGAACGTCTCGAAATTTCGCGTGCACGCTTGTCTATTAAATGGGCGTTCAAATCAATGATCAAATTTCAATTATAAGAAACTACTCAAAAGTGAAACTTCGTCATGCATTTTCGCCAGGGTTGGGCTTAAAGGTCGTCAAAATAGCATCCAAATCTATGATCAAGTTTCAATTCATAGAAGTTGGTTGGAGGTGAAACTTTGCGGTTTTGTTAGGGTTTGGCTTACAGGAGTCGAAAATAACTCTGAACATCATGAAAGTTGGTGTGAACTCTTATATTCCAAATGCACATCTAAATCTATGATCAAATTTTAATTCCAAGAAATTGGTCAAGAGTGAAACTCCGTCATGTGATTTCCCTAAGATTGGGGTTAAAGGGGGTGAAAATAGTTCAAAACGTCGCAAAAGTTGGAGTGCATGGTTATCTATCAAACGGGCATCCAAATCTATGCTCAAATTTAAATTCTGAGAAATTGGTCAGAAGTGAAACTGCATCGTGCATTTTTGGTAGAGTTGGGCTTGAAGGGGTCCAAATAGCTCAGACCATTGCAAAAGTTGGCGTGCACATTTTTATATCAAACGGGCATCCAAATATATGATCAAATTTCAACTCCGAGAATTTGGTCAAAAGTGAAACTCCATCATTCGATTCCACTAAGGTTTGGCTTAAAGGAGGGGAAAATGGCTCTGAGAAATTGGAAACAAATGCAACTTTTTAGGCCTTGGTTTCACCAAGTTTTCCTAAGGTCCAAAATAGCTCGAAACCCCCTGAAAGTTTGTATGCATGGTTATCTCTCAAATGGGTACCTAAATTCTCTTTCAAATTTCAATTACAAAAAAGCTAAAAAAATAACATCTCTTAGACCTTTACTTGACCAAAATAGCTCCGAACATCATGAAAGTTAGCATGCACTCTTATCTACGAAATGCGTCGATAAATCTATGATTAAATTTTAATTTTTAGAAATTAGTCAAACGTGAAACTCCATTGTACAGTTTTGCTAAGGTTTGGCTTAAAGGGGTTCAAAATATTTTGGAATATCTCAAAAGTTTGCATGCATGCTTGTTCATCAAATGGGCATCCAAATTTCTGATCAAATTTAAATTCTAAGAAACTGCTCAAAAGTGAAACTCCGTAATGCGGTTTCGACAGGTTTGGGCTTACAGGGGGTCAAAATAGCTCGAAATGTCGAGAATATCTCTCAAGATCGTGAAAGATGGCATGCACTCTTAGCTTCCAAATGTGCATTTAAATCTATGATTAAATTTTAATTGCAAGAAATTGGTTAAAAGTGAAACTTCGTTGTGCAGTTTCACCAAGGCTGGGGTTAAAGGGGCCGAAAATAGCTCAGAGTGTCATGAAAGTTGGAGTGCATGCTTCTCTATCAAATGGGCATCCAAATCTATGATCAAATTTCAATTCCGAGAAATTGGTCAGAAGTGAAACTCCGTCGCGCATTTTCGCTAGAGTTGGGCTCAAAGGGGTCCAAATAGCTCGGAACATTGCAAAAGTTGGCGTGCACATTTTTATATCAAATGGGCATCCAAATCTATGATCAAAATTCAACTCCAAGAATTTGGTCAAAAGTGAAACTCCATCATTCGATTTCGCTAAGGTTTGGCTTCAAGGATGGGAAAATAGCTTTGAACATAACGAAAATCTTCATGCATTCTTATCTTACTAGAAATCTAGCAAAAATATGTGTGCACGCTTATCTACCAAATGGGGATATCGACGCTTTCACTAAGGTTTCACTTAAAGGGAGTGAAAATAGCTCGGAACGTTACGAAATTTGGTGTGTACGCTTGTTTATTGAAATGGGTACCTAAATCCACTTTTAAATTTTAATTCTGAAAAAGTCGACAAAAGTGCATATTTTCAACCTTGGTTTGACCATCCTTGATTAAGGGCCAAACTAGCTCCAAATATCGTAAAAATAGGTTTCAATGCCTATATTTGAAATGGGTATCTAAATCTACTTTAAAATTTGAATTTTGACAAATTGAAAATAATGCAACGTTTTAGGCCTTGGTTTGACGAAGTTTCACCGATGTCCAAAATGGCTTGCAATCCCTAAAAAATATATATGTATGCTTTATCTACCAAATGGATACCTAAATACAGTTGCAAATTTCAATTTCGAGAAAGTCAATAAAAGTGCATTTCTTAGAACTTCGTTTGACCAACCTTAACTAAGGGCTGAAATAACCCGAAATCTCACAAAAATATGTGTGCACGCTGATCTCTTAAATGGGTATCTAAATATACTTTTACATTTGATTTCTAAGAAATTGGAAAAACGTGCAAGCTTTTAGGCCTTGGTTTGACCAAGTTTGACTAAGGTCCAAAATAGCTCGAAATCACCTCAGACTTTGTTTGCATGGTTATCTCTCAAATGGTGATCGAAATTCTCTTTCAAATTTCAATTATGAGAAAGTCAGAAAAATCTGATCTCTTAGACCTTTGCTTGACCAGCCTTGAATAACAACCAAAATAGCTCCGAACATTGTGAAAGTTGGCATGACTCTTATCTACCAAATGCACAGATAAATCTACGATCAAATTTTAATTCTGGGAAATTGGTCAAAAGTGAAACTCCCTTGTGTTGTTTTGCTAAGGTTGGGCTTAAAGCGGGTGAAAATATTTTGCAACGTCGTGAAAGTTCATCTGCAAGCTTGTCTATCAAATGGACATCCAAATCTATGAGAAAATTTCAATTCTGAGAAACTGCTCAAAAGTGAAACTCTGTCGTGCGGTTTCACTATGGTTGGGCTTAAAAGGGGTCAAAATAATAGCCCAAAACGTCGCAAAATTTGCAAAAATATGTGTGCCTCTTAAATGGGTATCGAAATCAACTTTTAAATTTGATTTCTAAGAAATTGGACTTTTAGGCGTTGGTTTGACCAAGGTCCAAAATAGATCGAAATCCCCTGAAAGTGTGTATGAATGGTTGTCTCTCAAATGGATACCTAAATTCTCTTTCAAATTTGAATTACAAGAAAGTCAGAAAAATAGCATCTCTTAGACCTTTGCTTGACCAACCTTGAACAACGAACAAAATAACTTCGAACATTTTGAAAGTTGTCGTGCACTGTTATCTACCAAATGCTAAGATAAATCTATGATCAAATTTTAATTCTGAAAATTTGTCAAAAGTGGAACACTGTTGTACAGTTCTGGTGAGGTTGGGATTAAAGGGGGTGAAATATTTTGGAACGTCACGAAATTTCACGTGCACGCTTGTCTATCAAATGGGCGTTCAAATAAATGATCAAATTTCAATTATAAGAAACTACTCAGAAGTGAAACTTTGTCATTCATTTTCGCTCAGAATGTTGTGAAAGTTGGCGTGCATACTTGTTTAGCTAATGGGCATCCAAATCTATGATCAAGTTTCAATTCGTAGAAGTTGGTCAAAAGTGAAACTTTGCGGTTTTGTTAGGGTTTGGCTTAAAGGAGTCGAAAATAATTCTTAACATCATGAAAGTTGGCGTGCACTCTTATATTCCAAATGCACATCTAAATCTATGATCAAATTTTAATTCCAAGAAATTGGTCAAGAGTGAAACTCCGTCATGCGGTTTCCCTAAGATTGGGGTTAAAGGGGGTGAAAATAGCTCAAAACGTCGCAAAAGTTGGGGTGCATGGTTATCTATCAAACGGGCATCCAAATCTATGATCAAAATTCAATTCTGAGAAATTGGTCAGAAGTGAAACTCCGTCGTGCATTTTTGCTAGAGTTGGGCTTGAAAAGGTCCAAATAGCTCGGACCATTGCAAATGTTGGCGTGCACGTTTTTATATCAAACGAGCATCCAAATCTATGATCAAATTTCAACTCCGAGAATTTGGTCCAAAGTGAAACTCCATCCTTCGATTCCACTAAGGTTTGGCTTAAAGGAGGGGAAAATGGCTCTGAGAAATTGGAAACAAATGCAACGTTTTAGGCCTTGGTTTGACCAAGTTTTCCTACGGTCCAAAATAGCTCGAAACCCCCTGAAAGTTTGTATGCATGGTTATCTCTCAAATGGGTACCTAAAATCTCTTTCAAATTTCAATTACAGAAAAGATGAAAAAATAACATCTCTTAGACCTTTGCTTGACCAAAATAGCTCCGAACATCATGAAAGTTAGCATGCACTCTTATCTACGAAATGCGTCGATAAATCTATGATTAAATTTTAATTTTTAGAAATTAGTCAAACGTGAAACTCCATTGTGCAGTTTTGCTAAGGTTGGGCTTAAAGGGGTTGAAAATATTTTGGAATGTCTCAAAAGTTTGCATGCATGTTTGTTCATCAAATGGGCATCCAAATTTCTGATCAAATTAAAATTCTAAAAAAATGCGCGAAAGTGAAACTCCATCATGCGGTTTTGACAGGTTTGGGCTTAAAGGGGGTCAAAATAGCTTGAAATGTCTCGAAAGTTGGCATGCATGCTTCTCTATCCCATATGCATCCAAACCTATCATCATGTTTCAATTTTGAGAATTTGGTCAAAGTTGAGACTCCATCGTACAGTTTTGTTAGGGTTTGGTTTAAAGATGCCGAAAACATCTCTCAAGATCTTGAAAGTTGGCATGCACTCTTAGCTTCCAAATGTGCATTTAAATCTGTGATTAAATTTTAATTCCAAGAAATTGGTTAAAAGTGAAACTTCGTTGTGCAGTTTCACCAAGGTTGGGGTTAAAGGGGCCGAAAATAGCTCGGAGTGTCACGAAAGTTGGAGTGCACGCTTCTCTATCAAATGGGCATCCAAATCTATGATCAAATTTCAATTCCGAGAAATTGGTCAGAAGTGAAACTCCGTCGTGCATTTTCGCTAGAGTTGGGCTCAAAGGGGTCCAAATAGCTCCGAACATTGCAAAAGTTGGCATGCACATTTTTATATCAAATGGGCATCCAAATCTATGATCAAAATTCGACTCCAAGAATTTGGTCAAAAGTGAAACTCCATCATTCGATTTCGCTAAGGTTTGGCTTCAAGGATGGGGAAATAGCTCTGAACATCACGAAAATTTTCCTGCATTCTTATCTAACTAGAAATCTGGGAAAAATATGTTTGCACGCTTATCTACCAAATGGGGATATCGGCGCTTTCACTAAGGTTGCACTTAAAGGTAGTGAAAATAGCTCGGAACGTTACGAAATTTGGTGTGTACGCTTGTTTATTGAAATGGGTACCTAAATCCACTTTTAAATTTTAATTTTGAAAAAGTTGGCAAAATTGAATATTTTCAACCTTGGTTTGACCATCCTTGATTAAGGGCCAAACTAGCTCCAAATCTCGTAAAAATAGGTTTGATTGCCTATATTTGAGATGGGTATCTAAATCTACTTTAAAATTTGAATTTTGAGAAATTGAAAATAATGCAACGTTTTAGGCCTTGGTTTGACAAAGTTTCACCGATGTCCAAAATGGCTTGAAATCCCTAAAAAATATACATGTATGCTTTATCTACCAAATGGATACCTAAATACAGTTGCGAATTTCAATCTCGAGAAATTCAATAAAAGTGCATTTCTTACAACTTCGTTTGACCAACCTTAACTAAGGGTTGAAATAACCCGACATCTCACAAAAATATGTGTGCACGCTTATCTCTTAAATGGGTATCTGAATATACTTTTACATTTGATTTTTAAGAAATTGGAAAAACGTGCAAGCTTTTAGGCCTTGGTTTGACCAAGTTTGACTTAGGTCCAAAATAGCTCAAAATCACCTCCGAGTTTGTATGCATGGTTATCTCTCAAATGGGTATCTAAATTCTCTTTCAAATTTCAATTATGAGAAAGTTAGAAAAATCTAATCTCTTAGACCTTTGCTTGACCAGCCTTGAATAATGACCAAAATAGCTTTGAACATTGTGAAAGTTGGCATGACTCTTATCTACCATATGCACAGTTAAATCTATGATCAAATTTTAATTCTGGGAAATTGGTCAAAAGTGAAACTCGCTTCTGTTGTATTGCTAAGGTTGGGCTTAAAGCGGGTGAAAATATTTTGTAACGTCGTGAAAGTTCATCTGCAAGCTTGTCTATCAAATGGACATCCAAATCTATGAGAAAATTTCAATTCTGAGAAACTGCTCAAAAGTGAAACTCTGTCGTCCGGTTTCACTGCGGTTGGGCTTAAAAAGGGTCAAAATAATAGCCTGAAACTTTGCAAAATTTGCAAAAATATTTGTGCCTCTTAAATGGGTATCTAAATCTACTTTTAAATTTGATTTCTAAGAAATTGGAATTTTAGGCGTTGGTTTGACCAAGGTCCAAAATAGCTCGAAATCCGCTGAAAGTGTGTATGAATGGTTATCTCTCAAATGGATACCTAAATTCTCTTTCAAATTTGAGTTACAAGAAAGTCAGAAAAATAGCATCTCTTAGACCTTTGCTTGACCAACCTTGAATATCGACCAAAATAACTTCGAACATTTTGAAAGTTGGCATGCACTGTTATCTACCAAATGCTAAGATAAATCTATGATCAAATTTTAATTCTGAAAAATTTGTCAAAAGTGAAACACTGTTGTACAGTTTTGCTAAGGTTGGGATTAAAGGGGGTGAAATATTTTGGAACGTCTCGAAATTCCGCGTGCACGCTTGTCTATCAAATGGGCATTCAAATCAACGATCAAATTTCAATTATAAGAAACTACTCAAAAGTGAAACTTCGTCATCCATTTTCACTAGAGTTGGGCTTAAAGGTGTTCAAAATAGCTTGGAACGTTGTGAAAGTTGGCATGCATACTTGTTTATCTAATGGGCATCCAAATCTATGATCAGGTTTCAATTCGTAGAAGTTGGTCAAAAGTGAAACTTTGCGGTTTTGTTAGGGTTTGGCTTAAAGGAGTCCAAAATAACTCTGAACATCATGAAATTTGGCGTGCAGTCTTATATTCCAAATGCACATCTAAATCTATCATCAAATTTTAATTCCAAGAAACTGGTCAAGAGTGAAACTCCGTCATGCGGTTTCCGCAAGATTGGGGTTAAAGGGAGTGAAAATAGCTCAAAACGTCGCAAAAGTTGGAGTGCATGGTTATCTATCAAACGGGCATCCAAATCTATGATCAAATTTCAATTCTGAGAAATTGGTCAGAAGTGAAACTCCATCGTGCATTTTTCCTAGGGTTGTGCTTGAAGGGGTCCAAATAGCTCGAACCATTTCAAAAGTTGGTGTGCACGTTTTTATATCAAACGGGCATCCAAATCTATGATCAAATTTCAACTCCAAGAATTTGGTCAAAAGTGAAACTCCATCATTCGATTCCACTAAGGTTTGGCTTAAAGGAGGGGAAAATGGGTCTGAGAAATTGGAAACAAATGCAACTCTTTAGGCCTTGGTTTCACCAAGTTTTCCTAAGCTCCAAAATAGCTCGAAACCCCTTGAAAGTTTGTATGCATCGTTATCTCTGAAATGGGTACGTAAATTCTCTTTCAAATTTCAATTACAAAAAAGCTGAAAAAATAACATCTCTTAGACCTTTACTTGAGCAAAATAGCTCCGAACATCATGAAAGTTAGCATGCACTCTTATCTACGAAATGCATCGATAAATCTATGATTAAATTTTAATTTTTAGAAATTAGTCAAACGTGAAACTCCATTGTGCAGTTTTGCTAAGGTTGGGCTTAAAGGGGTTGAAAATATTTTGGAATGTCTCAAAAGTTTGCATGCATTCTTATTCATCAAATGGGCATCCAAATTTCTGATCAAATTTAAATTCTAAGAAACTGCTCAAAAGTGAAACTCCGTCATGCGGTTTCGATAGGTTTGGGCATAAAGGGGGTCAAAATAGCTTGAAATGTCGCGAAAGTTGGCATGCCTGCTTCTCTATCCCATATGCATCCAAACCTATGATCAAGTTTCAATTCTGAGAATTTGGTCAAAGCTGAGACTCCATCATACAGTTTTTTTAGGGTTTGGCTTAAAGATGCCGAAAATATATCTCAAGATCGTGAAAGCTGGCATGCACTCTTAGCTCCCAAATGTGCATTTAAATCTATGATTAAATTCTAATTCCAAGAAATTGGTTAAAAGTGAAATTTCGTTGTGCAGTTTCACCAAGGTTGGGGTTAAAGGGGCCGAAAATAGCCCGAAGTGTCACGAAAGTTGGAGTGCACACTTCTCTATCAAATGGGCATCCAAATCTATGATCAAATTTCAATTCCGAGAAATTGGTCAGAAGTGAAACTTCGTCGTGCATTTTCGCTAGAGTTTGGCTCAAAGGGGTCCAAATAGCTCGGAACAATGCAAAAGTTGGCGTGCACATTTTTATATCAAATGGGCATCCAAATCTATGATCAAAATTCAACTCCAAGAATTTGGTCAAAAGTGAAACTCCATCATTCGATTTCACTAAGGTTTGGTTTCAAGGATGGGAAAATAGCTCTGAACATCACGAAAATTTTCGTGCATGCTTGTCTAACTAGAAATCTGGGAAAAATATGTGTGCACGCTTATCTACCAAATGGGGATATCGGCGCTTTCACTAAGGTTGCACTTAAAGGGAGTGAAAATAGCTCGGAACGTTACGAAATTTGGTGTGTATGATTGTTTATTGAAATGGGTACCTAAATCCATTTTTAAATTTTAATTCTGAAAAAGTCGACAAAAGCGCATATTTTCAAACTTGGTTTGACCATTCTTGATTAAGGACCGAACTAGCTCCAAATCTCGTAAAAATAGGTTTCAATGCCTATATTTGAAATGGGTATCTAAATGTACTTTAAAATTTGAATTTTGAGAAATTGAAAATAATGCAACGTTTTAGGCCTTGGTTTGACGAAGTTTGATCGATGTACGAAATGGCTTGCAATCCCTAAAAAATATACATGTATGCTTTATCTACCAAATGGATACCTAAATACAGTTTCAAATTTCAATTTCGAGAAATTCAATAAAAGTGCATTTCTTAGAACTTCGTTTGACCAACCTTAACTAAGGGCTGAAATAACCCGAAATCTCACAAAAATATGTGTGCACGCTTATCTCTTAAATGGGTATCTGAATATACTTTTATATTTTTTTTCTAAGAAATTGGAAAAATGTGCAAGATTTTAGGCCTTGGTTTGACCAAGTTTGAATAAGGTCCAAAATAGCTCGAAATCACCGCAGAGTTTGTATGCATGGTTATCTCTCAAATGGGTATCTAAATTCTCTTTCAAATTTCAATTATGAGAAAGTCAGAAAAATCTGATCTATTAGACCTTTGCTTGACCAGCCTTGAATAATGACCAAACTAGCTCCGAACATTGTGAAAGTTGGCATGACTCTTATCTACCAAATGCACAGATAAATCTACGATCAAATTTTAATTCTGGGAAATTGGTCAAAAGTGAAACTCCCTTGTGTTGTTTTGCTAAGGTTGGGCTTAAAGCGGGTGAAAATATTTTGCAACCTCGTGAAAGTTCATCTGCAAGCTTGTCTATCAAATGGACATCCAAATCTATGAGAAAATTTCAATTCTGAGAAACTGCTCAAAAGCGAAACTCTCTCGTGCGGTTTCACTACGGTTGGGCTTAAAAGGGGTCAAAATAATAGCCCGAGACATTGCAAAATTTGCAAAAATATGTGTGCCTCTTAAATGGGTATCTAAATCTACTTTTAAATTTGATTTCTAAGAAATTGGACTTTTAGGCGTTGGTTTGACCAAGGTCCAAAATAGCTCGAAATCCCCTAAAAGTGTGTATGAATGGTTATCTCTCAAATGGATACCTAAATTCTCTTTCAAATTTGAATTACAAGAAAGTCAGAAAAATAACATCTCTTTGTCCTTTGCTTGTACAACCTTGAAGAATGACCAAAATAGCTTCGAACATTTTGAAAGTTGGCGTGCACTTTTATCTACCAAATGCTAAGATAAATCTATGATCAAATTTTAATTCTGAAAAATTTGTCAAAAGTGAAACACTGTTGTACAGTTTTGCTGAGGTTGGGATTAAAGGGGGTGAAATATTTTGGAACGTCTCGAAATTTCGCGTGCACCCTTGTCTATCAAATGGGCATTCAAATCAAGGATCAAATTTCAATTATAAGAAACTACTCAAAAGTGAAACTTCGTCATCCATTTTCCCTAAAGTTGGGCTTAAAGTTGGTCAAAATAGCTTGGAACGTTGTAAAAGTTGGCGTGCATACTTGTTTATCTAATGGGCATCCAAATCTATGATCAAGTTTCAATTCGCAGAAGTTGGTCAAAAGTGAAACTTTGCAGTTTTGTTAGGGTTTCGCTTAAAGGAGTCCAAAATAACTCTGAACATCATGAAAGTTGGCGTGCACTCTTATATTCCAAATGCACATCTAAATCTATCATCAAATTTTAATTCCAAGAAACTGGTCAAGAGTGAAACTCCGTCATGCGGTTTCCCTAAGATTGGGTTTAAAGGGGGTGAAAATAGCCCAAAACGTCACAAAAGTTGGAGTGCATGGTTATCTATCAAACGGGCATCCAAATCTATGATCAAATTTCAATTTTGAGAAATTGGTCAGAAGTGAAACTCCATCGTGCATTTTTGCTAGGGTTGGGCTTGAAGGGGTCCAAATAGCTCGGACCATTGCAAAAGTTGGCGTGCACGTTTTTATATAAAACGGGCATCCAAATCTATGATCAAATTTCAACTCCGAGAATTTGCTCAAAAGTGAAACTCCATCATTCGATTCCACTAAGGTTTGGCTTAAAGGAGGGGAAAATGGGTCTGAGAAATTGGAAACAAATTCAACTCTTTAGGCCTTGGTTTCACCAAGTTTTCCTAATCTCCAAATTAGCTCGAAACCCCTTGAAAGTTTGTATGCATGGTTATCTCTCAAATGGGTACCTAAATTCTCTTTCAAATTTCAATTACAAAAAAGTCGTAAATATAACATCTCTTAGACCTTTACTTGAGCAAAATAGCTCCGAACATCATGAAAGTTAGCATGCACTCTTATCTACAAGCTTGTCTATCAAATGGACATCCAAATCTATGAGAAAATTTCAATTCTGAGAAACTGCTCAAAAGTGAAACTCTGTCGTGCGGTTTCACTACGCTCGGCTTAAAAGGGGTAAAAATAATAGCCCGAAACATTGCAAAATTTGCAAAAATATGTGTGCCTCTTAAATGGGTGTCTAGATCTACTTTTAAATTTGATTTCTAAGAAATTGGACTTTTAGGCGTTGGTTTGACCAAGGTCCAAAATAGCTCGAAATCCCCTGAAAGTGTGTATGAATGGTTATCTCTCAAATGGATAGCTAAATTCTCTTTCAAATTTGAATTACAAGGAAGTTAGAAAAATAGCATCTCTTAGACCTTTGCTTGACCTACCTTGAATAACGACGAAAATAACTTCGAATACTTTGAAAGTTGGTGTGCACTGTTATCTACCAAATGCTAAGATAAATCTATGATCAAATTTTAATTTTGAAAAATTTGTCAAAAGTGAAACACTGTTGTACAGTTTTGCTGAGGTTGGGATTAAATGGGGTGAAATATTTTGGAATGTCTCGAAATTCTGCGTGCACGCTTGTCTATCAAATGACCAAATTTCAATTATAATAAACTACTCAAAAGTGAAACTTCGTGATGCATTTTCGCTAGGGTTGGGCTTAAAGGTTGTCAAAATAGCTTGGAACATTGTGAAAGTTGGCATGCATACTTGTTTATCTAATGGGCATCCAAATCTATGATCAATTTTCAATTCGTAGAGGTTGGTCAAAAGTGAAACTTTGCGGTTTTGTTAGGGTTTGGCTTAAAGGAGTCGAAAATAAATCTGAACATCATGAAGGTTGGCGTGCACTCTTGTATTCCAAATGCACATCTAAATCTCTAATCAAATTTTAATTCCAAGAAATTGGTCAAGAGTGAAACTCTGTCATGCGGTTTCCCTAAGATTGGGGTTAAAGGGGGTGAAAATAGCTCAAAACGTCGCAAACGTTCGAGTGCATGGTTATCTATCAAACGGGCATCCAAATCTATGATCAAATTTCAATTCTGAGAAATTGGTCAGAAGTGAAACTCCATCGTGCATTTTTGCTAGGGTTGGGCTTGAAGGGTTCCAAATAGCTCGGACCATTGCAAAAATTGGCGTGCAAGTTTTTATATCAAACAGGCATCCAAATCTATGATCAAATTTCAACTCTGAGAATTTGGTCAAAAGTGAAACTCCATCATTCGATTCCACTAAGGTTTGGCTTAAAGGAGGTGAAAATGGTTTTGAGAAATTGGAAACAAATGCAACTTTTTAGGCCTTGGTTTCACAAAGTTTTCATAAGCTCCAAAATAGCTCGAAACCCCCTGAAAGTTTGTATGCATGGTAATCTCTCAAATGGGTACCTAAATTCTCTTTCAAATTTCAATTACAAAAAAGCTGAAAAAATAACATCTCTTAGACCTTTACTTGACCAAAATTGCTCTGAACATCATGAAAGTTAGCATGCACTCTTATCTACGAAAGACGTCGATAAATCTATGATTAAATTTTAATTTTTAGAAATTAGTCGAACGTGAAACTCCATTGTGCAGTTTTACTAAGGTTGGGCTTAAATGGGTTGAAAATATTTGGGAATGTCTCAAAAGTTTGCATGCATGATTGTTCATCAAATGGGCATCCAAATTTCTGATCAAATTTAAATTGTAAGAAACTGCTCAAAAGTGAAACTCCGTCATGCGGTTTTGACAGGTTTGGGCTTAAAGGGGGTCAAAATAGCTCGAAATGTCACGAAAGTTGGCATGCGTGCTTCTCTATCCCATATGCATCGAAACCTATGATCAAGTTTCAATTCTGAGAATTTGGTCAAAGCTGAGACTCCATCGTACAGTTTTGTTAGGGTTTGGCTTGAAGATGCCGAAAATATCTCTCAAGATCATGAAAGTTGGCATGCACTCTTAGCTTCCAAATGTGCATTTAAATCTGTGATTAAATTTTAATTCCAACAAATTGGTTAAAAGTGAAACTTCGTTGTTCAGTTTCGCCAAGGTTGGGGTTAAAGGGGCTGAAAATAGCTCAGAGTGTCACGAAAGTTGGAGTGCATGCTTCTCTATCAAATGGGCATCCAAATCTATGATCAAATTTCAATTCCGAGAAATTGGTCAGAAATGAAACTCCGTCATGCATTTTCGCTAGAGTCGGGCTCAAAGGGGTCCAAATAGCTCGAAACATTGCAAAAGTTGGCGTGCACATTTTTATATCAAATGGGCATCCAAATCTATGATCAAAATTCAACTCCAAGAATTTGGTCAAAAGTGAAACTCCATCATTCGATTTCGCTAAGGTTTGGCTTCAAGGATGGTAAAATAGCTCTAAACATCACGAAAATTTTCGTGCATTCTTATCTAACTAGAAATCTCGCAAAAATATGTGTGCACTCTTATCTACCAAATGGTGATATCTGCGCTTTCACTAAGGTTGCACTTAAAGTGAGTGAAAATAGCTCGGAACGTTACGAAATTTGGTGTGTATGCTTGTTTATTGAAATGGGTACCTAAATCCACTTTTAAATTTTAATTCTGAAAAAGTCGACAAAAGTGCATATTTTCAACCTTGGTTTGACCATCCTTGATTAAGGGCCAAACTAGCTCCAAATCTCGTAAAAATAGGTTTCAATGCCTATATTAGAAATGGGTATCTAAATCTACTTTAAAATTTGAATTTTGAGAAATTGAAAATAATGCAACGTTTTAGGCCTTGGTTTTGACAAACTTTGACCGATGTCGGAAATGGCTTGCAATCCCTAAAAAATATACATCAATGCTTTATCTACCAAATGAATACCTAAATACAGTTGTAAATTTCAATTTCGAGAAAGTCAATAAAAGTGCATTTCTTAGAACTTCGTTTGACCAACCTTAACTAAGGGCTGAAATAACCCGAAATCTAACAAAAATATGTGTGCATGCTTATCTCTTAAATGGGTATCTAAATATACTTTTACATTTGATTTCTAAGAAATTGGAAAAACATGCAAGCTTTTAGGCCTTGGTTTGACCAAGTTTGACTAAGGTCCAAAATAGCTCGAAATCACCTCAGAGTTTGTATGCATGGTTATCTCTCAAGTGGGTATCTAAATTCTCTTTCAAATTTCAATTATGAGAAAGTCAGAAAAATCTGATCTCTTAGACCTTTGCTTGTCCAGCCTTGAATAACAACCAAAATAGCTCCAAACATTGTGAAAGTTGGCATGACTCTTATCTACCAAATGCATAGATAAATCTACGATCAAATTTTGATTATGGGAAATTGGTCAAAAGTGAAACTCCCTTGTGTTGTTTTGCTAAGGTTGGGCTTAAAGCGGGTGAAAATATTTTGCAACGTCGTGAAAGTTCCTCTGCAAGCTTGTCTATCAAATGGACATCCAAATGTATGAGAAAATTTCAATTCTGAGAAACTGCTCAAAAGTGAAACTCTGTCGTGCGGTTTCACTACGGTTGGGCTTAAAAGGGGTAAAAATAATAGCCCGAAACGTTGCAAAATTTGAAAAAATATGTGTGCCTCTTAAATGGTTATCTAAATCTACTTTTAAATTTGATTTCTAAGAAATTGGACTTTTAGGCGTTGGTTTGACCAAGGTCCAAAATAGCTCGAAATCCCCTGAAAGTGTGTATGAATGGTTATCTCTCAAATGGATACCTAAATTCTCTTTCAAATTTGAATTACAAGAAAGTCAAAAAAATAGCATCTCTTAGACCTTTGCTTGACCAAACTTGAATAACGACCAAAATAACCTCGAACACTTTGAAAGTTGGTGTGCACTGTTATCTACCAAATGCTAAGATAAATCTATGATCAAATTTTAATTCTGAAAAATTTGTCAAAAGTTAAACACTGTTTTACAGTTTTGCTGACGATGGGATTAAAGGGGCTGAAATATTTTGGAACGTCTCGAAATGTCACGTGCATGCTTGTCTATCAAATGGGCATTCAAATCAATGATCAAATTTCAATTATAAGAAACTACTCAAAAGTGAAACTTCCTCATGCATTTTCGCTAGGGTTGGGCTTAAAGGTGGTCAAAATAGCTTGGAATGTTGTGAAAGTTGGCGTGCATACTTGTTTATCTAATGGGCATCCAAATCTATGATCAAGTTTCAATTGGTAGAAGTTGGTCAAAAGTGAAACTTTGCGGTTTTGTTAGGGTTTGGCTTAAAGGAGTCGAAAATAACTCTGAACATCATGAAGGTTGGCGTGCACTCTTATATTCCAAATGCACATCTAAATCTATGATCAAATTTTAATTCCAAGAAATTGGTCAAGAGTGAAACTCCGTCATGCGGTTTCCCTAAGATTGGGGTTAAAGGGGGTGAAAATACCTCAAAATGTCGCAAAAGTTGGAGTGCATGGTTATCTATCAAACAGTCATCCAAATCTATGATCAAATTTGAATTCTGAGAAACATTAGAGGAATTTTGGGGTCTAAAATGGGCCTCCTAAGGAAAATAATAAAATAATAGTTAAAATAATAAAATAATGGTTAAAATAATAAAATAA
>LPNX010572277.1:84263-130725 GCA_001517045.1 Pseudotsuga menziesii
ATAATGATGCTTTCAGTATTCACATACTGGAGATACAGATGGTGATAGATCAGTATTCAGATACCGAAGATGTAGATGATGATGGTTTGGATGATGATGTATCGACGAAGCCTCTGCCTCGAGTAGAGTTCGAACACTTTTGAGACAAGCTTGGTGTTGTTCGGAAAGACCTTCCTCGAAAGGGGGAGTAGTGATGTTGTAGTGGGATTGTATCATCCCTGGGCATTTTCCCTAAAGTGATCCGAAGACCTTGGTCCTCGAGAATGAAGAGGGATTGTATCATCCTGGAACATCTGTCCATAATAGATCCGGTGACCTCAGTCATCGAGAACGTGATGGGATTGTATCATCCTTGGGCACCTTCCCTAAAGTGATCCGGAGACCTCAGTCTTCGAGAATGAAGAGGGATTGTATCATCCTGGGACATCTGTCCATAATAGATCTAGTGGTTTCGGTCCTCGAGAATGTGGTAGGATTGCATCATCCTTGGACATAGTCCTAAAGTGATAGGGAGTGATTATCCCGTAATTGTATCCTGTGACTTCGGTCGTCGAGAATGTGGTAGGATTGCATCATCCTTGGACTCAAGTCCTAAAGTGATAGGGAGTGATTATCCCGTAATTGTATCCGGTGACTTCGGTCGTCGAGAATGTGGTAGGATTGCATCATCCTTGGACTCAAGTCCTAAAGTGATAGGGAGTGATTATCCCATAATTGTATCCGGTGACTTCAGTCGTCGAGAATGTGGTAGGATTGCATCATCCTTGGACTCAAGTCCTAAAGTGATAGGGAGTGATTATCCCGTAATTGTATCCAGTTACTTCGGTCGTCGAGAATGTGGTAGGATTGCATCGTCCTTGGACTTAGTTCTAAAGTGATAGGGACTGATTCTCCCGTAATCAATCCAGTAACTTCGATTGTCGAGAATGTGGTGGGATTGTATCATCCCTGGACTTTAAGTCCAAAAGTGATCCAAAGACTTTTTGTCTTTGAGTTGTGGATTGCAGGTTGTTGCTGATGATGATGATGCCATACTGATCGAAAGATCAGAGGATGATGATGATGTTTCTGATCGAAAGATCAGAGGATGATGATGATGTTTCTGATCGAAAGATCAGAGGATGATGATGATGTTTCTGATCGAAAGATCAGAGGATGATGATGATGTTTCTGATCGAAAGATCAGAGGATGATGATGATGTTTCTGATCGAAAGATCAGAGGATGATGATGATGTTTCTGATCGAAAGATCAGAATGTGATGATGATTATGATCGACAGATTAGAATATGATGATGATGATGTTGCTACTGATCGAGAGGTCAAAGTACTGAAGATGTTGCTGCTGATCGAAAGGTCAAGGTGCTGAAGATGTTGTTGTTGATCGAAAATTAAAAATGCTGAAGATGTTGCTGATCAAAAGGACAAAATGCTGAAGATGTTGTTGCTGATCGAAAAATCAAAGTGCTGAAGATGTTGCTGATCGAAAGTTCAAAATGCTGAAGATGTTGTTGCTGATCGAAAAATCAAAGTGCTGAAGATGTTGCTGATCGAAAGTTCAAAATGCTGAAGATGTTGTTGCTGATCGGACAGTCAAAGTGCTAAAGATGTTGCTAATCAAAAGATCCAAGTGCTGAAGATGTCATTGCTAATTGAAAGATCAAAATGCTGAAGATGTTGTTGCTGATCGAACCAGTCAAAGTGCTAAAGATGTTGCTGATCGAAAGGTCCAAGTGCTGAAGATGTCACTGCAAATTGAAAGATCAAAATGCTGAAGATGTTGTTGATGATGAAGACTGAATATTGAAGATGAAGACTACATGATGTTGAAAAGCTTCCAATGATTTATAGATGTGTTACCCTGCTGATGTTGATGATGTCCGCTATCTCTACTCTTGTTGTTGTTGATGTAGAATACCCTTCTCGTTAAGGGGGAGTGTTGAAATATTGTAACTTTGAAGAATATTCTTTATGTATCTTTTGTGGTCCCCGATGGTCCAACCGAGAGAACCACTTGTAATACATTGTACCTCGATGCTCCTAATCGGAAGAACTAATAAGAGTCCTGAGGTAGTCCCCTCTAATTGTAAAGGTGGGTAATCAACACCCCAGTGTGGTTACTTGAGCCTACATGTGTAACTCGAGCCTACATGAGTTTACTTAAGCCGACATGTTAATTGAGTAAACTTTAAGTAAACAGATGAATATAAATAGAGGTGTAGTGCTCCTCATTTGAGACACACACACTCACTTGGAATAGCGCACTTGTGGAGGAGAGAAGTTGCTGGAGAAGGAGGAGAATCAGGTTTTTGATCTCCTTGTTGGTTTTACCTTTTTCCCTTTTTGGGGAATCTATATTGAGGAAGCTTTTGCTGGGTTTTTCCCTTTAGGGTTTTCCCAGGATAAATATGTGTTGTTCTTGTGATGCTGTTTCTTTCAGTGATCCTGTTTTATATGCTTTTATTATGAAAAATGAAATGATATACTGATGTCTTAGTTAAGCATATGAAAATTTAACAAAAATAATAGCCTGAAACGTTGCAAAAAATTGCAAAAATATGTGCGCCTCTTAAATGGGTATCTAAATCTACTTTTAAATTTGATTTCTAAGAAATTGGACTTTTAGGCGTTGGTTTGACCAAGGTCCAAAATAGCTCGAAACCCCCTGGAAGTGTGTATGAATGGTTATCTCTCAAATGGATACCTAAATTCTCTTTCAAATTTGAATTACAAGAAAGTCAGAAAAATAGCATCTCTTATACCTTTGCTTGACCAACCTTGAATAACGACCAAAATAACTTCGAACACTTTGAAAGTTGGTGTGCACTGTTATCTACCAAATGCTAAGATAAATCTATGATCAAATTTTAATTCTGAAAAATTTGTCAAAAGTGAAACACTGTTGTACAGTTTTGCTGAGGTTGGGATTAAAGGGGGTGAAATGTTTTGGAACGTCTCGAAATTCCGCGTGCACGCTTGTCTATCAAATGGGCATTCAAATCAATGATCAAATTTCAATTATAAGCAACTACTCAAAAGTGAAACTTCGTCATGCATTTTCGCTAGGGTTGGAATTAAAGGTGGTCAAAATAGCTTGGAACGTTGTCAAAGTCGGCGTGTGTACTTGTTTATCTAATGGGCATCCAAATCTATGATCAAGTTTCAATTCGTAGAAGTTGGTCAAAAGTGAAACTCAACGTCCAAAATGGCTTGACGAAGTTTGACCGATGTCCAAAATGGCTTGCAATCCCTAAAAAATATACATGTATGCTTTATCTACCAAATGGATACCTAAATACAGTTGCAAATTTCAATTTCGAGAAACTCAATAAAAGTGCATTTCTTAGAACTTCGTTTGACCAACCTTAAGTAAGGGTTGAAATAAACCGAAATCTCACAAAAAAATGTGTGCACGCTTATCTCTTAAATGGGTATCTAAATTTACTTTTACATTTGATTTCTAAGAAATTGGAAAAATGTGCAAGATTTTAGGCCTTGGTTTGAGCAAGTTTTACTAAGGACCAAAATAGCTCGAAATCACCTTAGAGTTTGTATGCATGGTTATCTCTCAAATGGGTATCTAAATTCTCTTTCAAATTTCAATTATGAGAAAGTCAGAAAAATCTGATCTCTTAGACCTTTGCTTGACCAACATTGAATAACGACCACAATAGCTTCGAACACTGTGAAAGTTGGCATGAATCTTATCTACCAAATGCATAGATAAATCTACGATCAAATTTTAATTCTGGGAAATTGGTCAAAAGTGAAACTACCTTGTGTTGTTTTGCTAAGGTTGGTCTTAAAGTGGGTGAAAATATTTTGCAACGTCGTGAAATTTCATCTGCAAGCTTGTCTATCAAATGGACATCCAAATCTATGCGAAAATTTCAATTTTGAGAAACTGCTCAAAAGTGAAACTCTGTCGTGCGGTTTCACTACAGTTGGGCTTAAAAGGGGTCAAAATAATAGCCCGAAACATTGCAAAATTTGCAAAAATATGTGTGCCTCTTAAATGGGTATCTAAATCTACTTTTGAATTTGATTTCTAAGAAATTGGACTTTTAAGGGTTGGTTTGACCAATGTCCAAAATAGCTCTAAATCCCCTGAAAGTGTGTATGAATGGTTATCTCTCAAACGGATACCTAAATTCTCTTTCAAATTTGAATTACAAGAAAGTCAGAAATATAGCATCTCTTAGACCTTTGCTTGACCAACCTTGAATAACGACCAAAATAACTTTGAACATTTTGAAAGTTGGTGTGCACTGTTATCTACCAAATGCTAAGATAAATCTATGATCAAATTTTAATTCTGAAAAATTTGTCAAAAGTGAAACACTGTTGTACAATTTCGCTGAGGTTGGGATTAAAGGGGGTGCAATATTTTGGAACGTCTCGAAATTCCGCGTGCACGCTTGTCTATCAAATGGGCATTCAAATCAATGATCAAATTTCAATTAAAAGAAACTACTCAAAAGTGAAACTTCGTCATGCATTTTTGCTAGTGTTGGGCTTAAAGGTGGTCAAAATAGCTTGGAACGTTGTGAAAGTTGGCGTGCATACTTGTTTATCTAATGGGAATCCAAATCTATGATCAAGTTTCAATTCATAGAAGTTGGTCAAAAGTGAAACTTTGCGGTTTTGTTAGGGTTTGGCTTAAAGGAGTGGAAAATAACTCTGAACATCATGAACTTTGGCGTGCACTCTTATATTCCAAATGCACATCTAAATCTATGATCAAATTTTAATTCCAAGAAATTGGTCAAGAGTGAAACTTCGTCATGCGGTTTCCCTAAGATTGGGGTTAAAGGGGGAGAAAATAGGTCAAAACCTCACAAAAGTTGGAGTGCATGGTTATCTATCAAATGGGCATCCAAATCTATGATCAAATTTAAATTCTGAGATATTGGTCAGAAGTGAAACTCCATCGTGCATTTTTGCTAGGGTTGGGCTTGAAGGGGTCCAAATAGCTCGAACCATTGCAAAAGTTGGCGTGCACGTTTTTATATCAAACGGGCATCCAAATCTATGATCAAATTTCAACTCAGAGAATTTGGTCAAAAGTGAAACTCCATCATTCGATTCCACTAAGGTTTGGCTTAAAGGAGGGGAAAATGGCTCTTAGAAATTGGGAACAAATGCAACTTTTTAGGCCTTGGTTTCACCAAGTTTTCCTAAGCTCCAAAATAGCCCGAAACCCCCTGAAAGCTTGTATGCATGGTTATCTCTCAAATGGGTACCTAAATTCTCTTTCAAATTTCAATTACAAAAAAGCTGAAAAAATAACATCTCTTAGACCTTTACTTGACCAAAATAGCTCCGAACATCATGAAAGTTAGCATGTACTCTTATCTACGAAATGCGTCGATAAATCTATGATTAAATTTTAATTTTTAGAAATTAGTCAAACATGAAACTCCAATGTGCAGTTTTGTTAAGGTTGGATTAAAGGGGTTGAAAATATTTTGGAATGTCTCAAAAGTTTGCATGCATGCTTGTTCATCAAATGGGAATCCAAATTTCTGATCAAATTTAAATTCTAAGAAACTGCTCAAAAGTGAAACTCCGTCATGCGGTTTCGACAGGTTTGGGCTTAAAGGGGGTCAAAATAGCTCGAAATGTTGTGAACGTTCGCATGCTTGCTTCTCTATCCCATATGCATCCAAACCTATGATCAAGTTTCAATTCTGAGAATTTGGTCAAAGCTGAGACTCCATCGTACAGTTTTGTTAGGGTTTGGCTTAAAGATGCCGAAAATATTTCTCAAGATCGTGAAAGTTGGCATGCACTCTTAGCTTCCAAATGTGCATTTAAATTTCAATTCTGAAAAAGTCGACAAAAGTGCAATTAAAGGGGCCGAAGATAGCTCAGAGTGTCACGAAAGTTGGAGTGCAAGCTTGTCTATCACATGGGCATCCAAATCTATGATGAAATTTCAATTCCGAGAAATTGGTCAGAAGTGAAACTCCATCGTGCATTTTCGCTAGATTTGGGCTCAAAGGGGTCCAAACAGCTCGGAACATTGCAAAAGTTGGTGTGCATATTTTTATATCAAATGGGCATCCAAATCTATTATCAAAATTCAACTACAAGAATTTGGTCAAAAGTGAAACTCAATCATTCGATTTCGCTAAGGTTTGGCTTCAAGGATGGGAAAATAGCTCTGAACATCACGAAAATTTTCGTGCATTCTTATCTAACTAGAAATCTCGCAAAAATATGTGTGCACGCTTATCTACCAAATGGGGATATCGGCGCTTTCACTAAGGTTGCAATTAAAGGGAGTGAAAATAGCTCGAAACGTTACGAAATTTGGTGTGTAGGCTTGTTTATTGAAATGGGTACCTAAATCCATTTTTAAATTTCAATTCTGAAAAAGTCGACAAAAGTGCATATTTTAAACCTTGGTTTGACCATCCTTTATTAAGGGCCAAACTAGCTCCAAATCTCGTAAAAATAGGTTTCAATGCCTATATTTGAAATGGGTATCTAAATCTACTTTAAAATTTGAATTTTGAGAAATTGAAAATAATGCAACGTTTTAGGCCTTGGTTTGACGAAGTTTGACCAATGTCCAAAATGGCTTGCAATCAATAAAAAATATACATGTATGCTTTATCTACCAAATGGATACCTAAATACAGTTGCAAATTTCAATTTCAAGAAAGTCAATAAAAGTGCATTTCTTAGAACTTCGTTTGACCAACCTTAGCTAATGGCTAAAATAACCCGAAATCTCACAAAAATATGTGTGCATGCTTATCTCTTAAATGGGTATCTAAATATACTTTTACATTTGATTTCTAAGAAATTGGAAAAACGTGCAAGATTTTAGGCCTTGGTTTGACCAAGTTTGACTATGGTGCAAAAAAACTCGAAATCACCTCAGAGTTTGTATGCATGGTTATCTCTCAAATGGGTATCTAAATTCTCTTTCAGATTTCAATTATGAGAAAGTCAGAAAAATCTGATCTCTTAGAACTTTGCTTGACCAGCCTTGAATAACGACCAAAATAGCTCCGAACACTGTGAAAGTTGGCATGACTCTTATCTACCAAATGCACAAAGAAATCTACGATCAAATTTTAATTCTGGGAAATTGGTAGAAAAAGAAACTCCCTTGTGTTGTTTTTCTAAGGTTGGGCTTAAAGCGGGTGAAAATATTTTGCAACATCGTTAAAGTTCATCTGCAAGCTTGTCTATCAAATGGACATCCAAATGTATGAGAAAATTTCAATTCTGAGAAACTGCTCAAAAGTGAAACTCTGTCGTGCGGTTTCACTACGGTTGGGCTTAAAAGGTGTCAAAATAATAGCCCGAAAAGTTGTAAAATTTGCAAAAATATGTGTGCCTCTTAAATGGGTATCTAAATCTACTTTTAAATTTGATTTCTAAGAAATTGGACTTTTAGGCGTTGGTTTGACCAAGGTCCAAAATAGCTCGAAATCCTCCGAAAGTGTGTATGAATGGTTATCTCTCAAATGGATACCTAAATTCTCTTTCAAGTTTGAATTACAAAGAAGTCAGAAAAATAGCATCTCTTAGACCTTTGCTTGACCAACCTTGTATAACGACCAAAATAACTTCCAACATTTTGAAAGTTGGTGTGCACTGTTATCTACAAAATGCTAAGATAAATCTATGATCAAATTTTAATTCTGAAAAATTTGTCAAAAGTGAAACACAGTTGTACAATTTTGCTGATGTTGGGATTAAAGGGGGTGAAATATTTCGGAACGTCTCGAAATTCCGCGTGCACGCTTGTCTATCAAATGGCGTTCAAATCAATGATCAAATTTCAATTATAAGAAACTACTCAAAAGTGAAACTTCGTCATGCATTTTCGCTAGGGTTGGGCTTAAAGGTGGTCAAAATAGATTGGAACGTTGTGAAAGTTGGCGTGCATACTTGTTTATCTAATGGGCATCCGAATCTGTGATCAAGTTTCAATTCGTAGAAGTTGGTCAAAAGTGAAACTTTGCGGTTTTGTTAGGGTTTGGCTTAAAGGAGTCGAAAATAACTCTCAACATCATGAAAGTTGGCGTGCACTCTTATATTCCAAATGCACCTCTAAATCTATGATCAAATTTTAATTCCAAGAAATTGGTCAAGAGTGAAACACTGTCATGCGGTTTCCCTAAGATTGGGGTTAAAGGGGGTGAAAATAGCTCAAAACGTCGCAAACGTTGGAGTGCATGGTTATCTATCAAACGGGCATCCAAATCTATGATCAAATTTCAATTCTGAGAAATTGGTCAGAAGTGAAACTCCATCGTGCATTTTTGCTGGGGTTGGGCTTGAAGGGGTCCAAATAGCTCGGACCATTGCAAAAGTTGGCGTGCACGTTTTTATATGAAACGGGCATCCAAAACTATGATCAAATTTCAACTTCAAGAATTTGGTCAAAAGTGAAACTCCATCATTCGATTCCACTAAGGTTTGGCTTAAAGGAGGGGAAAATGGCTTTGAGAAATTGGAAACAACTGCAACTTTTTAGGCCTTGGTTTCACCAAGTTTTCCTAAGCTCCAAAATAGCTCGAAACCCCCTGAAAGTTTGTATGCATGGTTATCTCTCAAATGGGTACCTAAATTCTCTTTCAAATTTCAATTACAAGAAAGCTGAAAAAATAACATCTCTTAGACCTTTACTTGACCAAAATAGCTCCGAACATCATGAAAGTTAGCATGCACTCTTATCTACGAAATGAGTCGACAAATCTATGATTAAATTTTAATTTTTAGAAATTAGTCAAACGTGAAACTCCATTGTGCAGTTTTGCTAAGGTTGGGCTTAAAGGGGTTGAAAATATTTTGGAATGTCTCAAAAGTTTGCATGCATGCTTGTTCATCAAATGGGCATCCAAATTTCTGATCAAATTTAAATTCTAAGAAACTGCTCAAAAGTGAAACTCTGTCATGCGGTTTCGACAAGTTTGGGACTAAAGGGGGTCAGAATAGCTCGAAATGTCGCAAAAGTTGGCATGCATGCTTCTCTATCCCATATGCATCCAAACCTATGATCAAGTTTCAATTTTGAGAATTTGGTCAAAGATGAGACTCCATCGTACAGTTTTGTTAGGGTTTGGATTAAAGAGGCCAAAAATATCTCTCAAGATCGTGAAATCTAGCATGCACTCTTAGCTTCCAAATGTGCATTTAAATCTATGATTAAATTTTAATTCCAAGAAATTGGTTAAAAGTGCAGTTTCGCCAAGGTTGGGGTTAAAGCGGCCGAAAATAGCTCGGAGTGTCACAAAAGTTGGAGTGCATGCTTCTCTATCAAATGGGCATCCAAATCTATGATCAAATTTCAATTCCGAGAAATTGGTCAGAAGTGAAACTTCGTCGTGCATTTTCGCTAGAGTTGGGCTCAAAGGGGTCCAAATAGCTCGGAACATTGCAAAAGTTTGCATGCACATTTTTATATCAAAGGGGCATCCAAATCTATGATCAAAATTCAACTCCAAGAATTTGGTCAAAAGTGAAACTCCATCATTTGATTTCGCTAAGGTTTGGCTTCAAGGATGGGAAAATAGCTCTGAACATCACAAAAATTTTCATGCATTCTTATCTAACTACAAATCTCGCAAAAATATATGTGCACGCTTATCTACCAAATGGGGATATCGGCGCTTTCACTAAGGTTGCACTTAAAGTCAGTGAAAATAGCTCGGAATGTTACGAAATTTGGTGTGTACGCTTGTTTATTGAAATGGGTACCTAAATCCACTTTTAAATTTTAGTTCTAAAAAAGTCGACAAAAGTGCATACTTTCAACCTTGGTTTGACCATCCTTGATTAAGGGCCAAACTAGCTCCAAATCTTGTAAAAATAGGTTTCAATGCCTATATTTGAAATGGGTATCTAAATCTACTTTAAAATTTGAATTTTGAGAAATTGAAAATAATGCAACGTTTTAGGCATTGGTTTGACGAATTTTGACCGATGTCCAAAATGGCTTGCAATCCCTAAAAAATATACATGTATGCTTTATCTACCAAATGGATACCTAAATACAGTTGCAAATTTCAATTTCGAGAAAGTTAATAAAAATGCATTTCTTAGAACTTCATTTGACCAACCTTAACTAAGGGCTGAAATAACCCGAAATCTCACAAAAATATGTGTGCATGCTTATCTCTTAAATGGGTATCTAAATATAATTTTACATTTGATTTCTAAGAAATTGGAAAAACGTGCAAGCTTTTAGGCCTTGGTTTGACCAAGTTTGACTAAGGTCCAAAATAGCTCGAAATCACCGCAGAGTTTGTATGCATGGTTATCTCTGAAATGGGTATCTAAATTCTCTTTCAAATTTCAATTATGGGAAAGTCAAAAAAATCTGATCTCTTAGACCTTTGCTTGACCAGCCATGAATAACGACCAAAATAGCTTCCAACACTGTGAAAGTTGGCATGACTCTTATCTACCAAATGCACAGATAAATCTACGAACAAATTTTAATTCTGGGAAATTGGTCAAAAGTGAAACTCCCTTGTGTTGTTTTGCCAAGGTTGGGCTTAAAGCGGGTGAAAATATTTTGCAATGTCGTGAAAGTTCATCTGCAAGCTTGTCTATGAAATGGACATCCAAACGTATGAGAAAATTTCAATTCTGAGAAACTGCTCAAAAGTGAAAATTTGTCATGCGGTTTCACTACGGTTGCGCTTAGAAGGGGTCAAAATAATAGCCCGAAACGTTGCAAAATTTGTAAAAATATTTGTGCCTCTTAAATGGGTATCTAAATCTACTTTTAAATTTGATTTCTAAGGAATTGGAAGTTTAGGCGTTGGTTTGACCAAGGTCCAAAATAGCTCGAAATCCCCTGAAAGTGTGTATGAATGCTTATCTCTCAAATGGATACCTAAATTCTCTTTCAAATTTGAATTACAAGAAAGTCAGAAAAATAGGAGCTCTTAGACCTTTGCTTGACCAACCTTGAATAACGACCAAAATAACTTCAAACATTTTGAAAGTTGGTGTGCACTTTTATCTACCAAATGCTAAGATAATTCTATGATCAAATTTTAATTCTAAAAAATTTGTCAAAACTGAAACACTGTTGTATAGTTTTGCTGATGTTGGGATTAAATGGGGTGAAATATTTTGGAACGTCTCAAAATTTCGCATGCATGCTTGTCTATCAAATGGGCATTCAAATCAATGATAAAATTTCAATTATAAGAAACTACTCAAAAGTGAAATTTCGTCATGCATTTTCGCTAGGGTTGGGCTTAAAGGTGGTCAAAATAGCTTGGAACGTTGTGAAAGTTGGCGTGCATACTTGTTTATCTAATGGGCATACAAATCTATGATCAAGTTTCAACTTGTAGAAGTTGGTCAAAAGTGAAACTTTGCGGTTTTGTTAGGGTTTGGCTTAAAGGAGTCGAAAATAGCTCTGAACATCATGAAAGTTGGCATGCACTCTTATATTCCAAATGCACATCTAAATCTACGATCAAATTTTAATTCCAAGAAATTGGTCAAGAGTGAAACTCCGTCATGCGATTTCCCTAAGATCGGGGTTAAAGGGGGTGCAAATAGCTCAAAACATCGCAAAAGTTGGAGTGCATGGTTATCTATCAAACGTGCATCCAAATCTATGATCAAATTTCAATTCTGAGAAATTGGTCAGAAGGGAAACTCCATCGTGCATTTTTGCTAGGGTTGGGCTTGAAGGGGTCAAAATAGCTCAGACCATTGCAAAAGTTGGCGTGCACGTTTTTATATCAAACGGGCATCCAAATCTATGAACAAATTTCAACTCCGAGAATTTATTCAAAAGTGAAACTCCATCATTCGATTCCACTAAGGTTTGGTTTAAAGGAGGGGAAAATGGCTCTGAGAAATTGGAAACAAATGCAACTTTTTATGCCTTGGTTTCACCAAGTTTTCCTAAGCTCCAAAATAGCTCGAAACCCCTTCAAAGTTTGTATGCATGGTTATCTCTCAAATGGGTACCTAAATTCTCTTTCAAATTTCAATTACAAAAAAGATGAAAAAAGAACATCTCTTAGACCTTTACTTGACCGAAATAGCTCCGAACATCATCAAAGTTAGCATGCACTCTTATCTACGAAATGCGTCGATAAATATATCATTAAATTTTAAGTTTTAGAAATTAGTCAAACGTGAAACTCCATTGTGCAGTTTTGCTAAGGTTGGGCTTAAAGGGGTTGAAAATATTTTGGAATGTCTCAAAAGTTTGCATGCATGCTTGTTCATCAAATGGGCATGCAAATTTCTGATCAAATTTAAATTCTAATAAACTGTTTAAAAGTGAAACTCTGTCATGCGGTTTCGACAGGTTTCGGCTTAAAGGGGGTCAAAATAGCTCGAAATGTCGAGAAAGTTGGCATGCGTGCTTCTCTATCCCATATGCATCCAAACCTATGATCAAGTTTCAATTCTGAGAATTTGGAGAAAGTTGAGACTCCATTGTACAGTTTTGTTAGGGTTTGGCTTAAAGATGCCGAAAATATCTCTCAAGATCGTGAAAGTTGGCATGCACTCTTAGCTTCCAAATGTGCATTTAAATCTATGATTAAATTTTAATTCCAAGAAATTGGTTAAAAGTGAAACTTGGTTGTGCAGTTTTGCCAAGGTTGGGGTTAAAGGGGCCAAAAATAGCTCGGAGTGTCACCAAAGTTGGAGTGCATGCTTCTCTATCAAATGGACATCCAAATCTATGATCAAATTTCAATTCCGAGAAATTGGTCAGAAGTGAAACTCTGTCATGCATTTTCGCTAGAGTTGGGCTCAAAGGGGTCCAAATAGCTCGGAACATTGCAAAAGTTGGTGTGCACATTTTTATATCAAATGGGCATCCAAATCTATGATCAAAATTCAACTCCAAGAATTTGGTCAAAAGTGAAACTCCATCATTCGATTTCGCTAAGGTTTGGCTTCAAGGATGGGAAAATAGCTCTGAACATCACGAAAATTTTCGTGCATTCTTATCTAACTACAAATCTCGCAAAAATATATGTGTATGCTTATCTACCAAATGGGAATATCGGCGCGTTCACTAAGGTTGCACTTAAAGGGAGTCAAAATAGCTTGGAACGTTATGAAGTTTGCTGTGTGCGCTTGTTTATTGAAATGGGTACCCAAATCCACTTTTAAATTTTACTTCGGAAAAAGTCGACAAAAGTGCATATTTTCAACCTTGGTTTGAACATCCTTGATTAAGGGCGAAACTAGCTCCAAATCTCGTAAAAATAGGTTTCAATGCCTATATTTGAAATGGGTATCTAAATCTACTTTAAAATTTGAATTTTGAGAAATTGAAAATAATGCAACGTTTTAGGCCTTGGTTTGACGAAGTTTGATTGATGTCCGAAATGGCTTGCAATCCCTAAAAAATATACATGTATGCTTTATCTACCAAATGGATACCTAAATACAGTTGCAAATTTCAATTTCGAGAAAGTCAATAAAAGTGCATTTCTTAGAACTTCGTTTGACCAACCTTAACTAAGGGCTGAAATAACCCGAAATCTCACAAAAATATGTGTGCACGCTTATCTCTTAAATAGGTATCTAAATATACTTTTACACTTGATTTCTAAGAAATTGGAAAAACGTGCAAGCTTTTTGGCCTTGGTTTGACCAAGTTTGACTAAGGTCCAAAATAGCTCGAATTCACCTCAGAGATTGTATGCATGGTTATCTCTCAAATGGGTATCTAAATTCTCTTTCAAATTTCAATTATGAGAAAGTCAGAAAAATCTGATCTCTTAGACCTTTGCTTGACCAGCCTTGAATAACGACCAAAATAGCTCCGAACATTGTGAAAGTTGGCATGACTCTTATCTACCAAATGCACAGATAAATCTACGATCAAATTTTAATTCTGGGTAATTTCGCTAGGGTTGGGCTTAAAGGTGGTCAAAATAGCTTGGAACGTTGTTAAATTTGGCGTGCATACTTGTTTATCTAATGGGCATGCAAATCTATGATCAAGTTTCAATTCGTAGAAGTTGGTCAAAAGTGAAACTTTGCGGTTTTGTTAGGGTTTGTCTTAAAGGAGTCGAAAATAACTCTGAACATCATGAAGGTTGGCGTGCACTCTTATATTCCAAATGCACATCTAAATCTATGATCAAATTTTAATTCCAAGAAATTGGTCAAGAGTGAAACTCCGTCATGCGATTTCCCTAAGATTGGGGTTAAAGGGGGTGAAAATAGCTCAAAACGTCGCAAAAGTTGGAGTGCATGGTTTTCTATCAAAAGTGAAACTCCATCGTGCATTTTTGCTAGGGTTGGGCTTGAAGGGGTCCAAATAGCTTGGACCATTGCAAAAGTTGGCGTGCACGTTTTTATATCAAACCGGCATCCAAATCTATGATCAAATTTCAACTCTGAGAATTTGGTCAAAAGTGAAACTCCATCATTCGATTCCACTAAACTTTGGCTTAAAGGAGGGGAAAATGGCTCTGAGTAATTGGAAACAAATGCAACTTTTTAGGCCTTGGTTTCACCAAGTTTTCCTAAGCTCAAAAATAGCTCGAAACCCCCTGAAAGTTTGTATGCATGGTTATCTCTCAAATGGGTACCTAAATTCTCTTTCAAATTTCAATTAAAAAAAAGCTAAAAAAATAACATCTCTAAGAACTTTACTTGGCCAAAATAGCTCTGAACATCATGAAAGTTAGCATGCACTCTTCTCTACGAAATGCATTGATAAATCTATGATTAAATTTTAATTTTTAGAAATTAGTCAAACGTGAAACTCCATCGTGCAGTTTTGCTAAGGTTGGGCTTAAAGGGGTTGAAAATATTTTGGAATGTCTCAAAATTTTGCATGCATGCTTGTTCATCAAATGGGCATCCAAATTTCTGATCAAATTTGAATTCTAAGAAACTGCTCAAAACTGAAACTCCGTCATGCGGTTTCGACAAGTTTGGGCTTAAAGGAAGTCAAAATAGCTCGAAATGTCGCGAAAGTTGGCATTCGTGCTTCTCTATCCCATATGCATCCAAACCTATGATCAAGTTTCAATTCTGAGAATTTTGTCAAAGCTGAGACTCCATCCTACAGTTTTGTTAGGGTTTGGCTTAAAGATGCCGAAAATATCTCTCAAGATCGTGAAAGTTGGCATGCACTCTTACCTTCCAAATGTGGATTTAAATCTATGATTAAATTTTAATTCAGTTTCGCCAAGGTTGGGGTTAAAGCGGCCGAAAATAGCTCGGAGTTTCATGAAAGTTGGAGTGCACGCTTCTCTATCAAATGGGCATCCAAATCTATGATGAAATTTCAATTCTGAGAAATTTGTCAGAAGTGAAACTCCGTCGTGCATTTTCGCTAGAGTTGGGCTCAAAGGGGTCCAAATAGCTTGGAACATTGCAAAAGTTGGCTTGCACATTTTTATATCAAATGGGCATCCAAACCTATGATCAAAATTCAACTCCAAGAATTTGGTCAAAAGTGAAACTCCGTCATTCGATTTCGCTAAGGTTTGGCTTCAAGGATGGGAAAATAGCTCTGAACATCACGAAAATTTTCGTGCATTCTTTTCTAACTATAAATCTCGCAAAAATATGTGTGCACGCTTATCTACCAAATGGGGATATCGGCGCTTTCACTAAGGTTGCACTTAAAGGGAGTGAAAATAGCTCGGGACGTTACGAAATTTGGTGTGTACACTTGTTTATTGAAATAGGTACCTAAATCCACTTTTAAATTTTACTTCTAAAAAAGTCGACAAAAGTGCATATTTTCTACCTTGGTTTGACCATCCTTGATTAATGACCAAACTAGCTCCAAATCTCGTAAAAATAGGTTTCAATGCCTATATTTGAAATGGGTATCTAAATCTACTTTAAAATTTGAATTTTGAGAAATTGAAAATAATGCAACGTTTTAATCCTTGGTTTGACGAAGTTTGACCGATGTCCAAAATGGCTTGCAATCCCTAAAAAATATACATGTATGCTTTATCTACCAAATGGATACCTAAATACAGTTGCAAATTTCAATTTCGAGAAAGTCAATAAAAGTGGATTTCTTAGAACTTCGTTTGAATCTCCATCATTCGATTCCACTAAGGTTTGGCTTAAAGGAGTGGAAAATGGCTCTGAGAAATTGGAAACAAATGCAACTTTTTAGGCCTTGGTTTCAACAAGTTTTCCTAAGGTCCAAAATAGCTCTAAACCCCCTGAAAGTTTGTATGCATGGTTATCTCTCAAATGGGTACCTAAATTCTCTTTTAAATTTCAATAACAAAAAAGTCGAAAAAATAACATCTCTTAGACCTTTACTTGACAAAAATAGCTCCAAACATCATCAAAGTTAGCATGCACTCTTATCTATGAAATGCGTCGATAAATCTATGATTAAATTTTAATTTTTAGAAATTAGTCAAACGTGAAACTCCATTGTGCAGTTTTGCTAAGGTTGGGATTAAAGGGGTTGAAAATATTTTGGAATGTCTCAAAATATTGCATGCATGCTTGTTCATCAAATGGGCATCTAAATTTCTGATCAAATTTAAATTCTAAGAAACTACTCAAAAGTGAAACTCCGTCATACAGTTTCGACAGGTTTGGGCTTTAAGTGGTTCAAAATAGCTCGAAATGTCGCGAAAGTTGGCATGCATGCTTCTCTATCCACTATGCATCCAAACCTATGATCAAGTTTCAATTCTGAGAATTTGGTCAGAGCTGAGACTCCATCCTATAGTTTTGTTAGGGTTTGGCTTAAAGATGACGAAAATATCTCTCAAGATCATGAAAGTTGGCATGCACTCTTAGCTTCCAAATGTGCATTTAAGTCTATGATTAAATTTTAATTCCAAGAAATTGGTTAAAAGTGAAACTTCGTTGTGCAGTTTCGCCAAGGTTGGGGTTAAAGGGGCCGAAAATAGCTCGGAGTGTCACAAAAGCTGAAGTGCACACTTCTCTATCAAATGGGCATCCAAATCTATGATCAAATTTCAATTCCAAGAAATTGGTCAGAAGTGAAACTCCGTCGTACATTTTCGCTAGAGTTGGGTTCAAAGGGGTCGAAATAGCTCGGAACATTGCAAAAGTTGGCGTGCACATTTTTATATGAAATGGGCATCCAAATCTATGATAAAAATTCAATTCCAGCAATTTGGTCAAAAGAGAAACTCCATCATTCGATTACGCTAAGCTTTGGCTTCAAGGATGGGAAAATAGCCCTGAACCTCACGAAAATTTTCATGCATTCTTATCTAAGTAGAAATATCACAAAAATATGTGTGCACGCTTATCTACCAAATGGGGATATCGACGTTTTCACTAAGGTTGCACTTAAAGGGAGTGAAAATAGCTCGGGACGTTACGAAATTTGGTGTGTACACTTGTTTATTGAAATAGGTACCTAAATATACTTTTAAATTTTACTTCTAAAAAAGTCGACAAAAGTGCATATTTTCTACCTTGGTTTGACCATCCTTGATTAATGACCAAACTAGCTCCAAATCTCGTAAAAATAGGTTTCAATGCCTATATTTGAAATGGGTATCTAAATCTACTTTAAAATTTGAATTTTGAGAAATTGAAAATAATGCAACGTTTTAATCCTTGGTTTGACGAAGTTTGACCGATGTCCAAAATGGCTTGCAATCCCTAAAAAATATACATGTATGCTTTATCTACCAAATGGATACCTAAATACAGTTGCAAATTTCAATTTCGAGAAAGTCAATAAAAGTGGATTTCTTAGAACTTCGTTTGACCAACCTTAACTAAGGGCTGAAATAACCCGAAATCTCACAAAAATATGTGTGCACGCTTATCTCTTAAATGGGTATCTAACTATACTTTTACATTTGATTTCTAAGAAATTGGAAAAATGTACAAGCTTTTAGGCCTTATTTTGACCAAGTTTGACTAAGGTCCAAAATAGCTCGAAATCACCTCAGAGTTTGTATGCATGGTTATCTCTCAAATGGGTATCTAAATTCTCTTTCAAATTTCAATTATGAGAAAGTCAGAAAAATCTGATCTCTTAGACCTTTGCTTGACCGGCCTTGAATAATGACCAAAATAGCTCCGAACACTGTGAAAGTTGGCATGACTCTTATCTACCAAATGCACAGATAAATATGCGATCAAATTTTAATTATGGGAAATTGGTCAAAAGTGAAACTCCCTTGTGTTGTTTTGCTAAGGTTAGGCTTGAAGCGGGTGAAATTATTTTGCAACGTTGTGAAAGTTCATCTGCAAGCTTGTCTATCAAATGGACATCCAAATGTATGAGGAAAGTTCAATTCTGAGAAACTGCTCAAAAGTGAAACTCTGTCGTGCGGTTTCACTACGGTTGGGCTTAAAAGGGGTCAAAATAATAGCCCGAAACGTTGCAAAATTTGCAAAAATATGTGTGCCTCTTAAATGGGTATCTAAATCTACCTTTAAATTTGATTTCTAAGAAATTGGACTTTTAGGCGTTGGTTTGACCAAGGTCCAAAATAACTCGTAATCCCCTGAAAGTGTGTATGAATGGTTATCTCTCAAATGGATACCTAAATTCTCTTTCAAAGTTGAATTACAAGAAAGTAAAAAAAATAGCATCTCTTAGACCTTTGCTTGACCAACCTTGAATAACGACCAAAATGACTTTGAACATTTTGAAAGTTGGTGTGCACTGTTATCTACCAAATGCTAAGATAAATCTATGATGAAATTTTAATTCTGAAAAATTTGTCAAAAGTGAAACACTGTTGTACAGTTTTGCTGAGGTTGGGATTAAAGGGAGTGAAATATTTTGGAACGTCTCGAAATTTTGCGTGCACGCTTGTCTATCAAATGGGCGTTCAAATCAATGATCAAATTTCAATTATAAGAAACTACTCAAAAGTGAAACTTCGTCATGCATTTTCGCTAGGGTCGGGCTTAAAAGTGGTCAAAATAGTTTGGAATGTTGTGAAAGTTGGAGTGCATACTTGTTTATATAATGGGCATCCAAATATATGATCAAGTTTCAATTCGTAGAAGTTGGTCAAAAGTGAAACTTTGCGGTATTGTTATGGTTTGGCTTAAAGGAGTCGAAAATAACTCTGAACATCATGAAAGTTGGTGTGCGCTCTTATATTCCAAATGCACATCTAAATCTATGATCAAATTTTAATTCCAAGAAATTGGTCAAGAGTGAAACTCCGTCATGCGGTTTCCCTAAGATTGGTGTTAAAGGGGGTGAAAATAGCTCAAAACGTCGCAAAAGTTGGAGTGCATGGTTATCTATCAAACGGGCATCCAAATCTATGATCAAATTTCAATTCTGAGAAATTGGTCAGAAGTGAAACTCCATCGTGCATTTTTGCTAGGGTTGGGCTTGAAGGGGGTCCAAATAGCTCGGACCATTGCAAAATTTGGCGTGCACGTTTTTATATCCAACGGGCATCCAAATCTATGATCAAATTTCAACTCCGAGAATTTGGTCAAAAGTGAAACTCCATCATTCGATTCCACTAAGGTTTAGCTTAATAGAGGGGAAAATGGCTCTGAGAAATTGGAAACAAATGCAACTCTTTAGGCCTTGCTTTCACCAAGTTTTCCTAAGGTCCAAAATAGCTCGAAACCCCCTGAAAGTTTGTATGCATGGTTATCTCTCAAATGGGTACCTAAATTCTCTTTCAAATTTCAATTACAAAAAAATTGAAAAAACAACATCTTTTTGAACTTTACTTGACCAAAATAGCTCCGAACATCATGAAAGTTAGCATGCACTCTTTTCTATGAAATGCATCGATAAATCTATGATTAAGTTTCAATTTTTAGAAATTAGTCAAACGTGAAACTCCATTGTGCAGTTTTGCCTAGGTTGGGCTTAAAGGGGTTGTAAATATTTTGGAATGCCTCAAAAGTTTGCATGCATGCTTGTTCATCAAATGGGCATCCAAATTTCTGATCAAATCTAAATTCTATGAAACTGCTCAAAAGTGAAACTCCGTCATTTGGTTTTGACAGGTTTGGGCTTAAAGGGGGTGAAAATAGCTCGAAATGTCGTGAAGGTTGGCAGTCATGCTTCTCTATCCGATATGCATCCAAACCTATGATCAAGTTTCAATTCTGAGAATTTGGTCAAAGCTGAGACTCCATCGTACTGTTTTGTTAGGGTTTGGCTTAAAGATGGCGAAAATATCTCTCAAGATCATGAAAGTTGGCATGCACTCTTAGCTTCCAAGTGTGCATTTAAATCTATGATTAAATTTTAATTCCAAGAAATTGGTTAAAAGTGAAACTTCATTGTGCAGTTTCGCCAAGGTCGGGGTTAAAGGGGCTGAAAATAGCTCGGAGTCTCACAAAAGTTGGAGTGCACGCTTCTCTATCAAATGGGCATCCAAATCTATGATCAAATTTCAATTCCGAGAAATTGGTCAGAAGTGAAACTCCGTCGTGCATTTTAGCTAGAGTTGGGCTCAAAGGGGTCCAAATAGCTCGGAACATTGCAAAAGTTGGCGTGCACATTTTTATATAAAATGGGCATCCAAATCTATGATCAAAATTCAACTCCAAGAATTTGGTCAAAAGTGAAACTCCATCATTCGATTTCGCTAAGGTTTGGCTTCAAGGATGGGGAAATAGCTCTGAACATCATGAAAATTTTCATGGATTCTTATCTAACTAGAAATCTCACAAAAATATGCGTGAATGCTTATCTACCAAATGGGGCTATCGGCACTTTCACTAAGGTCGCAGTTAAAGGGAGTGAAAATAGCTCGGAACGTTATGAAATTTGGTGTGTACACTTGTTTATTGAAATGGGTATTTAAATCCACTTTTAAATTTTAATTCTGAAAAAGTCGACAAAGGTGCATATTTTCAACCTTGGTTTGACCGTCCTTGATTAAGGGCCAAACTAGCTACAAATCTCGTAAAAATAGGTTTCAATGCCTATATTTGAAATGGGTATCTAAATCTAGTTTAAAATTTGAATTTTGAGAAATTGAAAATAATGCAACGTTTTAGGCCTTGGTTTGACGAAGTTTGACCAATGTCCAAAATGGCTTGCAATCCCTAAAAAATATACATTTATGCTTTATCTACCAAATGGATACCTAAATACAGTTGCAAATTTCAATTTCGAGAAAGTCAATAAAAGTGCATTTCTTAGAACTTCGTTTGACCAACCTTAACTAAGGGCTGAAATAACCCGAAATCTCACAAAAATATGTGTGCACGCTTATCTCTTAAATGAGTATCTAAATATACTTTTACTTTTGATTTCTAAGAAATTGGAAAAACGTGCAAGCTTTTAGGCCTTGGTTTGACCAAGTTTGACTAAGGTCCAAAATAGCTCGAAATCACCTTAGAGTTTGTATGCATGGTTATCTCTCAAATGGGTATCTAAATTCTCTTTCAAATTTCAATTATGAGAAAGTCAGAAAAATCTGATCTCTGAGACGTTTGCTTGACCAGCCTTGAATAACGACCAAAATAGCTCCGAACACTGTGAAAGTTGGCATGACTCTTATCTACCAAATGCACAGATAAATCTAAATATGTGTGCCTCTTAAATGGGTATCTAAATCTACTTTTAAATTCGATTTCTAAGAAATTGGACTTTTAGGCGTTGGTTTGACCAAGGTCCAAAATAGCTCGAAATCCCCTGAAAATGTGTATGAATGGCTATCTCTCAAATGGATACCTAAATTCTGTTTCAAATTTGAATTACAAGAAAGTTAGAAAAATAGCATCTCTTAGACCTTTGCTTGACCAGCCTTGAATAATGACCAAAATAACTTCGAACATTTTGAAAGTTGGTTTGCACTGTTATCTACCAAATGCTAAGATAAATCTATGATCAAATTTTAATTCTGAAAAATTTGTCAAAAGTGAAACACTATTGTACAGTTTTGCTGAGTTGGTATTAAAGGGGGTGAAATATTTTGGAACGTCTCAAAATTTCGCGTGCACGCTTGTCTATCGAATGGGCATTCAAATCAATGATCAAATTTCAGTTATAAGAAACTACTCAAAAGTGAAACTTCGTCATGCATTTTCGCTAGGGTTGGGCTTAAAGGTGGTCAAAAGTGAAACTTTGCGGTTTTATTAGGGTTTGGCTTAAAGGAGTCGAAAATAGCTCTGAACATCATGAAAGTTGGCGTGCACTCTTATATTCCAAATGCACATATAAATCTATGATCAAATTTTAATTCCAAGAAATTGGTCAAGAGTGAAACTCTGTCATGCGGTTTCCCTAAGATTGGGGTTAAAGGGGGTGAAAATAGCTCAAAACGTCGCAAAAGTTGGGGTGCATGGTTATCTGCCAAACGAGCATCCAAATCTATGATCAATTTCAATTCTGAGAAATAGGTCAGAAGTGAAACTCCATCGTGCATTTTTGCTAGGGTTGGGCTTGAAAGGGTCCAAATAGCTCGGACCATTGCAAAAGTTGGCGTGCACTTTTTTATATCAAACGGGCATCCAAATCTATGATCAAATTTCAACTCTGAGAATTTGGTAAAAAGTGAAACTCCATCATTCGATTCCACAAATGATTGTCTTAAAGGAGGGGAAAATGGCTCTGAGAAATTGGAAACAAATGCAACTTTTTAGGCCTTGGTTTCACCAAGTTTTCCTAAGGTCGAAAATAGCTCGAAAACCCCTGAAAGTTTGTATGCATGGTTATCTCTCAAATGGGTACCTAAATTCTCTTTCAAATTTCAATTACAAAAAAGCTGAAAAAATAGCATCTCTTAGACCTTTTCTTGACCAAAATAGCTCCGAACATCATGAAAGTTAGCATGCACTCTTGTCTACGAAATGCGTTGATAAATATATGATTAAGTTTTAATTTTTAGAAATTAGTCAAACGTGAAACTCCATTGTGCAGTTTTGCTAAGGTTAGGCTTAAAGGGTTTGAAAATATTTTGGAATGTCTCAAAAGTTTGCATGCATGCTTGTTCATCAAATGGGCATCCAAATTTCTGATCAAATTTAAATTCTAAGAAACTGCTCAAAAGTGAAACTCCGTCATGCAGTTTCGACAGGTTTGGGCTTAAAGGGGGTCAAAATAGCTCGAAATGTCGCGAAAGTTGGCATGCATGCTTCTCTATCCCATATGCATCCAAACCTACGATCAAGTTTCAATTCTGAGAATTTGGTCAAAGATGAGACTCCATCGTACAGTTTTGTTAGGGTCTGGCTTCAAGATGCCGAAAATATCTCTCAAGATCGTGAAAGTTGGCATGCACTCTTAGCTTCCAAATGTGCATTTAAATCTATGATTAAATTTTAATTCCAAGAAATTGGTTAAAAGTGAAACTTCGTTGTGCAGTTTCGCCAAGGTTGGGGTTAAAGGGGCCGAAAATAGCTCAGAGTGTCACGAAATTGTGAGTGCATGCTTTTCTATCAAATGGGCATCCAAATCTATGATCAAATATCAATTCCGAGAAATTGGTCAGAAGTGAAACTCCGTCGTGCATTTTCACTAGAGTTGGGCTCAAAGGGGTCCAAATAGCTCAAAACATTGCAAAAGTTGGCGTGCACATTTTTATATCAAATGGGCATCCAAATCTATCATCAAAATTCAACTCCAAGAATTTGGTCAAAAGTGAAACTCCATCATTCGATTTCACTAAGGTTTGGCTTCAAGGATGGGAAAATAGCTCTGAACATCACGAAAATTTTCATGCATTCTTATCTAACTAGAAATCTCGCAAAAATATGTGTGCACGCTTATCTACCAAATGGGGATATCGACGCTTTCACTAAGGTTGCACTTAAAGGGAGTGAAAATAGCTCGAAACGTTACGAAATTTGGTGTGTACGCTTGTTTATTGAAATGGGTACCTAAATCCACTTTTAAATTTAAATTCTGAAAAAGTCGACAAAAGTGCATATTTTCAACCTTGGTTTGACCATCCTTGATTAAGGGCCAAACTAGATCCAAATCTCGTAAAAATAGGTTTCAATGCCTATATTTGAAATGGGTATCTAAATCTACTTTAAAATTTGAATTTTGAGAAATTGAAAATAATGCAACGTTTTAGGCCTTGGTTTGACGAAGTTTGACCGATGTCCAAAATGGATTGCAATCCCTAAAAAATATACATGTATGATTTATCTACCAAATGGATACCTAAATATAGTTGCAAATTTCAATTTCGAGAAAGTCGATAAAAGTGCATTTCTTAGAACTTCGTTTGACCAACCTTAACTAAGGGCTGAAATAACCTGAAATCTCACAAAAATGTGTGTGCACGCTTATCTCTTAAATGGGTGTCTAACTATACTTTTACATTTGATTTCTAAGAAATTGGAAAAACGTGCAATCTTTTAGGCCTTGGTTTGACCAAGTTTGACTAAGGTCCAAAATAGCTCGAAATCACCTCAGAGTTTGTATGCATGGTTATCTGTCAAATCGGTATCTAAATTCTCTTTCAAATTTAAATTATGAGAAAGTCAGTAAAATATGATCTCTTAGACCTTTGCTTGACCAGCCTTGAATAACGACCAAAATAGCTCCAAACAAGGGAAAGTTGGCATGACTCTTATCTACCAAATGCACAGATAAATCTACGATCAAATTTTAATTCCGGGAAATTGGTCAAAAGTGAAACTCCTTTGTGTTGTTTTGCTAAGGTTGGGCTTGAAGCGGGTGAAAATATTTTGCAATGTCGTGAAAGTTCATCTGCAAGCTTGTCTATCAAATGGACATCCAAATGTATGAGAAAATTTCAATTCTGAAAAACTGCTCAAAAGTGAAACTATGTCATGTGGTTTCACTACGGTTGGGCTGAAAAGGGGTAAAAATAATAGCCCGAAACGTTGCAAAATTTGCAAAAATATGTGTGCGTCTTAAATGGGTATCTAAATCTACTTTTAAATTTGATTACTAAGAAATTGGACTTTTAGGCGTTGGTTTTACCAAGGTCCAAAATAGCTCGAAATCCCCTGAAAGTGTGTATGAATGGTTATCTCTCAAACGGATACCCAAATTCTCTTTCAAATTTGAATTACAAGAAAGTCAGAAAAATAGCATCTCTTAGACCTTTGCTTGACCAACCTTGAATAACGACCAAAATAACTTCGAACATTTTGAAAGTTGGTGTGGACTGTTATCTACCAAAGTGAAACACTGTTGTACAGTTTTGCTGAGGTTGGGATTAAAGGGGGTGAAATATTTTGGAACGTCTCGAAATTTTGTGTGCACGCTTGTCTATCAAATGGGCATTCAAATCAATGATCAAATTTCAATTATAAGAAACTACTCAAAAGTGAAACTTCGTCATGCATTTTCGCTAGGGTTGGGCTTAAAGGTGGTCAAAATAGCTTGGAACATTGTGAAAGTTGGTGTGCATACTTTTTTATCTAATGGGAATCCAAATCTATAATCAAGTTTCAATTCGTAGAAGTTGGTCAAAAGTGAAACTTTGCGGTTTTGTTAGGGTTTGGCTTAAAGGAGTCGAAAATAACTCTGAACATCATGAAAGTTGGCGTGCACTCTTATATTCCAAATGTACATCTAAATGTATGATCAAATTTTAATTTCAAGAAATTGGTCAAGAGTGAAACTCCGTCATGCAGTTTCCCTAATATTGGGGTTAAAGGGGGTGAAAATAGCTCAAAACGTCGCAAAAGTTGGAGCGCATGGTTATCTATCAAACGGGAAACCAAATCTATGATCAAATTTCAATTATGAGAAATTGGTCAGAAGTGAAACTCCATCGTGCATTTTTGCTAGGGTTGGGCTTGAAGGGGTCCAAATAGCTCGGACCATTGCAAAACTTGGCGTGCACGTTTTTATATCAAACGGGCATCCAAATCTATGATCAAATTTCAACTCCGAGAATTTGGTCAAAATTGAAACTTCATCATTCGATTCCACTAAGGTTTGGCTTAAAGGAAGGGAAAATGGCTCTGAGTAATTGGAAACAAATGCAACTTTTTAGGCCTTGGTTTCACCAAGTTTTCCTAAGGTCCAAAATAGCTCGAAACCCCCTGAAAGTTTGTATGCATGGTTATCTCTCAAATGGGTACCTAAATTCTCTTTCAAATTTCAATTACAAAAAAGTTGAAAAAATAACATCTCTTAGACCTTTACTTGACCAAAATAGCTCCAAACATCATGAAAGTTAGCATGCACTCTTATCTACGAAATGCGTCGATAAATCTATGATTAAGTTTTAATTTTTAGAAATTAGTCAAACGTGAAACTCCATTGTGCAGTTTTGCTAAGGTTGGGCTTAAAAGGGTTGAAAATATTTTGGAATGTCTCAAAATTTTGAATCCATGCATGTTCATCAAATGGGCATCCAAATTTCTGATCAAATTTAAATTCTAAGAAACTGCTCAAAGGTGAAACTCCGTGATGCGGTTTCGACAGTTTTGGGATTAAAGGGGGTCAAAATAGCTTGAAATGTCGTGAAAGTTGGCATGCATGCTTCTCTATCCCATATACATCCAAACCTATGATCAAGTTTCAATTCTGAGAATTTGGTCAAAGCAGAGACTCCATCGTAAAGTTTTGTTAGGGTTTGGCTTAAAGATGCCGAAAATATGTCTCAAGATCGTGAAAGTTGACATGCACTCTTAACTTCCAAATGTGCATTTAAATCTATGATTAAATTAGAATTCCAAGAAATTGGTTAAAAGTGAAACTTTGTTGTGCAGTTTCGCCAAGGTTGTGGTTAAGGGGGTTGAAAATAGCTCGGAGTGTCACGAAAGTTGGAGTGCACGCTTCTCTATCAAATGGGCATCCAAATCTATGATGAAATTTCAATTCTGAGAAATTGGTCCTAAGTGAAACTCCGTCGTGCATTTTCGCTAGAGTTGGGCTCAAAGGGGTCCAAATAGCTCAAAACAATGCAAAAGTTGGCGTGCACATTTTTATATCAAACGGGCATCCAAATCTATGATCAAAATTCAACTCCAAGAATTTGGTCAAAAGTGAAACTCCATCATTTGATTTCGCTAAGGTTTGGCTTCAAGGTGTGCACGCTTATCTACCAAATGGCGATATCGACGCTTTCACTAGGGTTGCACTTAAAGGGAATGAGAATAGCTTGGAACGTTACGAAATTTGGTGTGTACACTTTTTCATTGAAATGGGTACCTAGATCCACTTTTAAATTTTAATTCTGAAAAAGTCGACAAAAGTGCATATTTTCAACCTTGGTTTGACCATCCTTGATTAAGGGCCAAACTAGCTCCAAATCTCATAAAAATAGGTTTCAATGCCTATATTTGAAATGGGTATCTAAATCTACTTTAAAATTTGAATTTTGAGAAATTTAAAATAATGCAACGTTTTAGGCCTTGGTTTGACGAAGTTTGACCGATGTCCAAAATGGCTTGCAATCCCTAAAAAATATACAAGTGTGCTTTATCTACCAAATGGATACCTAAATATAGTTGCACATTTCAATTTCGAGAAAGTCAATAAAAGTGCATTTCTTAGAACTTTGTTTGACCAACCTTAACTAAGAGCTGAAATAACCCGAAATTTGAGAAAAATATGTGTGCACGCTTATCTCTTAAATGGGTATCTAAATATACTTTTACATTTGATTTCTAAGAAATTGGAAAAACGTGCAAGCTTTTAGGCCTTGGTTTGACCAAGTTTGACTAAGGTCCAAAATAGCTCGAAATCACCTCAGAGTTTGTATGCATGGTTATCTCTCAAATGGGTATCTAAATTCTCTTTCAAATTTCAATTATGAGAAAGTCAGAAAAATATGATCTCTTAGACCTTTGCTTGACCAGACTTGAATAACCGCCAAAATAGCTCTGAACATTGTGAAAGTTGGCTTGACTCTTACCTACCAAATGCACAGATAAATCTACGATCAAATTTTAATTCTGGGAAATTGGTCAAAAGTGAAACTCCCTTGTGTTGTTTTGCTAAGGTTGGGCTTAAAGCGGGTGAAAATATTTTGCAACGTCGTGAAAGTTCATCTGCAAGCTTGTCTATCAAATGGACATCCAAATCTATGAGGAAATTTCAATTCTGAGAAACTGCTCAAAAGTGAAACTCTGTCGTGCGGTTTCACTACAGTTGGGCTTAAGAGGGGTCAAAATAATAGCCCGAAACATTGCAAAATTTGCAAAAATATGTGTGCCTCTTAAATGGGTATCTAAATCTACTTTTAAATTTCATTTCTAAGAAATTGGACTTTTAGGCGTTGGTTTGACCAAGGTCCAAAATAGCTCGAAATCCCCTGAAAGTGTGTATGAATGGTTATCTCTCAAATGGATACCTAAATTCTCTTTCAAATTTGAATTACAAGAAAGTTAGAAAAAAGCATCTCTTAGACCTTTGCTTGACCAACCTTGAATAACGACCAAAATAACTTGGAAGATTTTGAAAGTTGGTGTGCACTGTTATCTACCAAATGCCTAGATAAATCTACGATCAAATTTTAATTCTGAAAAATTTGTCAAAAGTGAAACATTGTTGTACAGTTTTGCTGAGGTCGGGATTAAAGGGGGTGAAATATTTTGGAACGTCTTGAAATTTCATGTGCACGCTTGTCTATCAAATGGGCGTTCAAATCAATGATCAAATTTCAATTATAAGAAACTAGTCAAAAGTGAAAGTTTGTCATGCATTTCCGCTAGGGTTGGGTTTAAATTAGGTGGTCAAAATAGCTTGGAACGTTGTGAAAGTTGGCGTGCATACTTGTTTATCTAATGGGTATCCAAATCTATGATCAAGCTTCAATTCGTAGAAGTTGGTCAAAAATGAAACTTTGTGGTTTTGTTACGGTTTGGCTTTATGGAGTCAAAAATAACTCTGAACATCATGAAAGTTGGCGTGCACTCTTATATTCCAAATGCACATCTAAATCTATGATCAAATTTTAATTCCAAGAAATTGGTCAAGAGTGAAACTCAGTCATGCGGTTTCCCTAAGATTGGGGTTAAAGGGGGTGAAAATAGCTCAAAACGTCGCAAAAGTTGGAGTGCATGGTTATCTATCAAACGGGCATCCAAATCTATGATCAAATTTCAACTCTCAGAAATTGGTCAGAAGTGAAACTCCATCGTGCATTTTTGCCGTGGTTGGGCTTGAAGGGGTCCAAATAGCTCGAACCATTGCAAAAGTTGGCATGCACGTTTTTATATCAAACGGGCATCCAAATCTATTATCAAATTTAAACTCCGAGAATTTGGTCAAAAGTGAAACTCCATCATTCGATTCCACTAAGGTTTGGCTTAAAGGAGGGGAAAATGGCTTTGAGAAATTCGAAACAAATGCAACTTTTTAGGCCTTGGTTTCACCAAGTTTTCCAAAGTCCAAAATAGCTCGAAACCCCCTGAAAGTTTGTATGCATGGTTATCTCTCAAATGGGTACCTAAATTCTCTTTCAAATTTCAATTACAAAAAAGCTGAAAAAATAAAATGTCTTAGACCTTTACTTGACCAAAATAGCTCCGAACATCATGAAAGTTAGCATGCACTCTTATCTACGAAATGCGTCGATAAATCTATAATTAAGTTTTAATTTTTAGAAATTAGTCAAACGTGAAACTCCATTGTGCAGTTTTGCTAAGGTTGGGCTTAAAGGGGTTGAAAATATTTTGGAATGTCTTAAAAGTTTGCATGCATGCTTGTTCATCAAATGGGCATTTAAATTTCTAATCAAATTTAAATTGTAAGAAACTGCTCAAAAGTGAAACTCCGTCATGCGGTTTCGACAGGTTTGGGCTTAAATGGGGTCAAAATAGCTCGAAATGTCGTGAAAGTTGGCATGCATGCTTCTCTATCCCATATGCACCCAAACCTATGATCAAGTTTCAATTCTGAGAATTTGGTCAAAGCTGAGACTCCATCGTACAGTTTTGTTAGGTTTTGGCTTAAAGATGCCGAAAATATCTCTCAAGATCGTGAAAGTTGGCATGCACTCTTAGCTTCCAAATGTGCATTTAAATCTATGATTAAATTTTAATTCCAAGAAATTGGTTAAAAGTGAAACTTCGTTGTGCAGTTTCACCAAGGTTGGGGTCAAAGGGGCCGAAAATAGCTCAGAGTGTCACGAAAGTTGGAGTGCATGCTTCTCTATCAAATGGGCATCCAAATCTATGATCAAATTTCAATTCCGAGAAATTGGTCAGAAGTGAAACTCTGTCGTGCATTTTCGCTAGAGTTGGGGTCAAAGGGGTCCAAATAGCTCAGAACATTGCAAAACTTGGCGTGCACATTTTTATATCAAATGCGCATCCAAATCTATGATCAAAATTCAACTCCAAGAATTTGTTCAAAAGCGAAACTCCATCATTCGATTTCGCTAAGGTTTGGCTTCAAGGATGGGAAAATAGCTCTGAACATCACGAAAATTTTCATGTATTCTTATATAACTAGAAATCTCGCGAAAATATGTGTGCACGCTTATCTACCAAATGGGGATATCGGCGCTTTCACTAAGGTTGCACTTAAAGGGAGTGAAAATAGCTTGGAACGTTACAAAATTTGGTGTGTATGCTTGTTTATTGAAATGGGTACCTAAATCCACTTTTAAATTTTAATTCTGAAAAAGTCAACAAAAGTGCATATTTTCAACCTTGGTTTGACCATCCTTGATTAAGGGCCAAACTAGCTCCAAATCTCATAAAAAAAGGTTTCAATGCCTATATTTGAAATGGGTATCTAAATCTACTTTAAAATTTGAATTTTGAGAAATTTAAAATAATGCAATGTTTTAGGCGTTGGTTTGACGAAGTTTGACCGATGTCCGAAATGACTTGCAATCCCTAAAAAAAATACATGTATGCTTTATCTACCAAATGGATACCTAAATACAATTGCAAATTTCAATTTCGAGAAAGTTAATAAAAGTGAATTTCTTAGAACTTTGTTTGACCAACCTTAACTAAGGGCTGAAATAACCCAAAATCTCACAAAAATATGTGTGCATGCTTATCTCTTAAATGGGTATCTAAATATACTTTTACATTTGATTTCTAAGAAATTGGAAAAATATGCAAGCTTTTAGGCCTTGGTTTGACCAAGTTTGACTAAGGTCCAAAATAGCTCGAAATCACCTCAGAGTTTGTATGCATGGTTATCTCTCAAATGGGTATCTAAATTCTCTTTCAAATTTTAATTATGAGAAAGTCAGAAAAATCTAATCTCTTCGACCTTTGCTTGACCAGCCTTGAATAAGGACCAAAATAACTCCGAATATTGTGAAAGTTGGCATGACTCTTATCTACCAAATGCACAGATAAATCTACGATCAAATTTTAATTCTGGGAAATTAGTCAAAAGTGAAACTCCCTTGTGCTGTTTTGCTAAGGTTGGGCTTAAAGCGGGTGAAAATATTTTGCAAGGTCATGAAAGTTCATCTGCAAGCTTTTTTACCAAATGGACATCCAAATCTATGAGAAAATTTCAATTTTGAGAAACTGCTCAAAAGTGAAATTTGTCGTACGGTTTCACTACGGTTGGGCATAAAAGAGGTCAAAATAATAGCCCGAAACGTTGCAAAATTTGCAAGAATATGTGTGCCTCTTAAATGGGTATCTAAATCTACTTTTAAATTTGATTTCTAAGAAATTGGACTTTTAGGCTTTGGTTTGACCATGGTCCAAAATAGCTTGAAAATCCCCTGAAAGTGTGTATGAATGGTTATCTCTCAAATGGATACCTAAATTCTCTTTCGAATTTGAATTACAAGAAAGTCAGAAAAATAGCATCGCTTGGACCTTTGCTTGACCAACCTTGAATACTGACCAAAATAACTTCAAACATTTTGAAAGTTGGTGTGCACTGTTATCTACCAAATGCCTCAATAAATATATGATCAAATTTTAATTTTGAAAAATTTGTCAAAAGTGAAACACTGTTGTACAGTTTTGCTGGGGTTGGGATTAAAGGGGGTGAAATATTTTGGAACGTCTCAAAATTTTGCGTGCACGCTTGTCTATCATATGGGCTTTCAAATCAATGATCAAATTTCAATTATAAGAAACTAATCAAAAGTGAAACTTCGTCATGCATTTTCGCTAGGGTTCGGCTTAAAGGTAGTCAAAATAGCTTGGAACGTTGCGAAAGTTGGCGTGCATACTTGTTTATCTAATGGGCATCCAAATCTATGATCAAGTTTCAATTCGTAGAAGTTGGTCAAAAGTGAAACTTTGCGGTTTTGTTAGGGTTTGGCTTAAAGGAGTCGAAAATAACTCTGAACATCATGAATGTTGGCGTGCACTCTTATATTCCAAATGCACCTCTAAATCTATGATCAAATTTTAATTCCAAGAAATTGGTCAAGAGTGAAACTCCGTCATGCGGTTTCCCTAAAATTGGGGTTAAAGGGGGTGAACATAGCTCAAAACTTCGCAAAAGTTGGAGTGCATGGTTATCTATCAAACGGGCATCCAAATCTATGATCAAATTTCAATTCTGAGAAATTGGTCAGAAGTGAAACTCCATCGTGCATTTTTGCTAGAGTTGGGCTTGAAAGGGTCCAAATAGCTCGAACCATTGCAAAAGTTGGTGTGCACATTTTTATATCAAACGGGCATCCAAATATATGATCAAATTTCAACTCCAAGAATTTGGTCAAAAGTGAAACTCCATCATTCGATTCCACTAAGGTTTGGCTTAAAGGAGGGGAAAATGGCTCTGAGAAATTGGAAACAAATGCAAATTTTTAGGCCTTGGTTTCACCAAGTTTTCCTAAGGTCCAAAATAGCTCGAAACCCCCTGAAAGTTTGTATGCATGGTTATTTCTCAAATGGGTACCTAAATTCTCTTTCAAATTTCAATTACAAAAAAGCTAAAAAAATAACATCTCTTAGAGCTTACTTGACCAAAATAGCTTCAAACATCATGAAAGTTAGCATGCACTCTTATCTACAAAATGCATCGATGAATCTATGATTAAGTTTTAATTTTTAGAAATTAGTCAAACGTGAAACTCCATTGTGCAGTTTTGGTAAGGTTGGGCTTAAAGGGGTTGAAAATATTTTGGAATGTCTCAAACGTTTGCATGCATGCTTGTTCCTCAAATGGGCATCCAAATTTCTGATCAAATTTAAATTGTAAGAAACTTCTCAATAGTGAAAATCCGTCATGCGGTTTCGACAGGTTTCGGCTTAAAGGGGGTCAAAATAGCTTGAAATGTGACGAAAGTTGGCATGCATGCTTCTCTATCCCATATGCATCCAAACCTATGATCAAGTTTCAATTATGAGAATTTGGTCAAAGCTTAGACTCCATCGTATAGTTTTCTTAGGGTTTGGCGTAAAGATGCCAAAAATATCTCTCAAGATCGTGAAAGTTGGCATGCACTCTTAACTTCCAAATGTGCATTTAAATCTATGATTGAATTTTAGTTCCAAGAAATTGGTTAAAAGTGAAACTTCATTGTGCAGTTTCACGAAGGTTGGGGTTAAAGGGGCCGAAAATAGCTCTGAGTGTCATGAAAGTTGGAGTGCACGCTTCTCTATCAAATGGGCATCCAAATCTATGATCAAATTTCAATTCCGAGAAATTGGTCCGAAGTGAAACTCCGTCGTGCATTTTCGCTAGAGTTGGGCTCAAAGGGGTCCAAATAGCTCGGAACATTGCAAAAGTTGGCGTGCACATTTTTATATCAAATGGGCATCCAAATCTATGATCAAAATTCAACTCCAAGAATTTGGTCAAAAGTGAAACTCCATCATTCGATTTTGCTAAGGTTTGGCTTCAAGGATGGGAAAATAGCTCTAAACATCACGAAAGGTTTCATGCATTCTTATCTAACTAGAAATCTTGCAAAAATATGTGTGCATGCTTATGTACCAAATGGGGATATCGGTTCTTTCACTAAGGTTGCACTTAAAGGGAGTGAAAATAGCTCGGAACGTTATGAAATTTGGTGTGTACGCTTGTTTATTGAAATGGGTACTTAAATCCACTTTTAAACTTTAATTCTGAAAAAGTCGACAAAAGTGCATATTTTCAACCTTGGTTTGACCATCCTTGATTAAGGACCAAACTAGCTCCAAATCTCGTAAATATAGGTTTCAATGCCTATATTTGAAATGGGTATCTAAATCTACTTTAAAATTTGAATCTTGAGAAATTCAAAATAATGCAACGTTTTAGGCCTTGGTTTGACGAAGTTTGACCGATGTCCAAAATGGCTTGCAATCCCTAAAAAATATACATGTATGCTTTGTCAACCAAATGGATACCTAAATACAGTTGCAAATTTCAATTTCGAGAAAGTCAATAAAAGTGATTTTCTTAGAACTTCGTTTGACCAACCTTAACTAAGGGCTGAAATAACCCGAAATCTCACAAAAATATGTGTACACGCTTATCTCTTAAATGGGTATCTAAATATACTTTTACATTTGATTTCTAAGAAATTGGAAAAACGTGCAAGCTTTTAGGCCTTGGTTTGACCAAGTTTGACTAAGGTCCAAAATAGCTCGAAATCACCTCAGAGTTTGTATGCATGGTTATCTCTCAAATGGGTATCTAAATTCTCTTTCAAATTTCAATTATGAGAAAGTCAGAAAAATATGATCTCTTAGACCTTTGCTCATTGACCAGCCTTGAATAACGACCAAAATAGATCTGAACATTGTGAAAGTTGGCATGACTCTTATCTACCAAATGCACAGATAAATCTACGATCAAATTTTAATTCTGCGAAATTGGTCAAAAGTGAAACTCCCTTGTGTTGTTTTGCTAAGGTTGGGCTTAAAGCGGGTGAAAATATTTTGCAATGTCGTGAAAGTTTATCTGCATGCTTGTCTATCAAATGGACATCCAAATCTATGAGAAAATTTCAATTTTGAGAAACTGCTCAAAAGTGAAACTCTATCGTGCGGTTTCACTACGGTTGGGCTTAAAAGGGGTCAAAATAATAGCCCGAAACGTTGCAAATTTTGCAAAAATATGTGTGCCTCTTAAATGCGTATCTAAATCTACTTTTAAATTTGATTTCTAAGAAATTGGACTTTTAGGCGTTGGTTTGACCAAGGTCCAAAATAGCTCGAAATCCCCTGAAATTCTCTTTCAAATTTGAATTACAAGAAAGTCAGAAAAATAGCATCTCTTAGACCTTTGCTTGACCAACCTTGAATAACGACCAAAATAACTTCGAACATTTTCAAAGTTGGTGTGTATTGTTATCTACCAAATGACTAGATAAATCTATGATCAAATTTTAATTCTGAAAAAACTGTCAAAAGTGAAACACTGTTGTTGTACAGTTTTGCTGAGGTTGGGATTAAAGGGGGTGAAATATTTTGGAACGTCTCGAAATTTCGCATGCACGCTTGTCTGTCAAATGGGCATTCAAATCAATGATCAAATTTCAATTATAAGAAACTACTCAAAAGTGAAACTTCGTCATGCATTTTTGGTAGGGTTGGGCTTAAAGGTGGTCAAAATAGCTTGGAACGTTGTAAAAGTTGGCGTGCATACTTGTTTATCTAATGGGCATCCAAATCTATGATCAAGTTTCAATTCGTAGAAGTTGGTCAAAAGTGAAACTTTGCGGTTTTGTTAGGGTTTGGCTTAAAGGAGTCCAAAATAACTCACAACATCGTGAAAGTTTGTGTGCACTCTTATATTCCAAGTGCACATATAAATCTATGATCAAATTTTAATTCCAATAAATTGGTCAAGAGTGAAACTCCGTCATGCGGTTTCCCTAAGATTGGGGTTAAAGGGGGTGAAAATAGCTCAAAACATCGCAAAAGTTGGAGTGCATGGTTATCTATCAAACGGGAATCCAAATCTATGATCAAATTTCAATTCTGGTAAATTGGTCAGAAGTGAAACTCCATCGTGCATTTTTGCTAGGGTTGGGCTTGAAGGGGTCCAAATAGCTCGGACCATTGCAAAAGTTGGTGTGCACGTTTTTATATCAAACGGGCATCCAAATCTATGATCAAATTTCAACTCCGAGAATTTGGTCAGAAGTGAACCTCCATCATTCGATTCCACTAAGGTTTGGCTTACAGGAGGGGAAAGTGGCTCTGAGAAATTGGAAACAAATGCAACTTTTTAGGCCTTGGTTTCACCAAGTTTTCCTAAGCTCCAAAATAGCTCGAAACCCCCTGAAAGTTTGTATGCATGGTTATCTCTCAAATGGGTACCTAAATTCTCTTTCAAATTTCAATTACAAAAAAGCTCAAAAAATAATATCTCTTAGACCTTTACTTGACCAACCTTAACTAAGGGCTGAAATAACCCGAAATCTCACAAAAATATGTGTGCACGCCTATCTCTTAAATGGGTATCGAAATATACTTTTACATTTGATTTCTAAGAAATTGGAAAAATGTGCAAGCTTTTAGGCCTTGGTTTGACCAAGTTTGACTAAGGTCCAAAATAACTCGAAATCACCTCAGAGTTTGTATGCATGGTTATCTCTCAAATGGGAATCTAAATTCTCTTTCAAATTTCAATTATGAGAATGTCAGAAAAATCTGATCTCTTAGACCATTGCTTGACCAGCCTTGAATAACGACCAAAATAGCTCCGAACATTGTGAAAGTTGGCATGACTCTTATCTACCAAATGCATAGATAAATCTACGATCAAATTTTAATTCTAGGAAATTGGTCAAAAGTGAAACTCCCTTGTGTTGTTTTGCTAAGGTTGGGCTTAAAGCGGGTGAAAATATTTTGCAACATCGTGAAAGTTTATCTGCAAGCTTGTCTATCAAATGGACATCCAAATCTATGAGAAAATTTCAATTCTGAGAAACTGCTCAAAAGTGAAACTCTGTTGTGCGGTTTGACTACGGTTGGGCTTAAAAGGGTTCAAAATAATAGCCCAAAACGTTGCAAAATTTGCAAAAATATGTGTGCCTCTTAAATGGGTATCTAAATCTACTTTTAAGTTTGATTTCTAAGAAATTGGACTTTTAGGCGTTGGTTTGGCCTAGGTCCAAAATAGCTCGAAATCCCCGGAAAGTGTGTATGAATGGTTATCTCTCAAATGGATACCTAAATTCTCTTTCAAATTTGAATTACAAGAAAGTCAGAAAAATAGCATCTCTTAGACATTTGCTTGACCAACCTTGAATAACGACCAAAATAACTTCAAACATTTTGAAAGTTGGTGTGCACTGTTATCTACCAAATGCTAAGAGAAATCTATGATCAAATTTTAATTCTGAAAAATTTGTCAAAAGTTAAACACTGTTGTACAGTTTTGCTGAGGTTGGGATTAAAAGGGGTGAAATATTTTGGAACGTCTCGAAATTTCGCATGCACGGTTGTCTGTCAAATGGGCATTCAAATCAATGATCAAATTTCAATTATAAGAAACTACTCAAAAGTGAAACTTCGTCATGCATTTTCGCTAGGGTTGGACTTAAAGGTGCAGTGGTCAAAATAGCTTGGAACGTTGTGAAAGTTTGTGTGCATACTTGTTTATCTAATGGGCATCCAAATCTATGATCAAGTTTTAATTCGTAGAAGTTGGTCAAAAGTGAAACTTTGCGGTTTTCTTAGGGTTTGGCTTAAAGGAGTCAAAAATAACTCTGAACATCATGAAAGTTGGCATGCACTCTTATATTCCAAATGCACATCTAAATCTATGATCAAATTTTAATTCCAAGAAATTGGTCAAGAGTGAAACTCCGTCATGTCGTTTCCCTAAGATTGGGGTTAAAGGGGGTGAAAATAGCTCAAAACGTCGCAAAACTTGGAGTGCATGGTTATCTATCAAATGAGCATCCAAATCTATGATCAAATTTCAGTTTTGAGAAATTGGTCAGAAGTGAAACTCCATCGTGCATTTTTGCTAGGGTTGGGCTTGAAGGGGTCCAAATAGGTCAGACCATTGCAAAAGTTGGCATGCACGTTTTGATATCAAACGGGCATCCAAATCTATGATCAAATTTCAACTCCGAGAATTTGGTCAAAAGTGAAACTCCATCATTCGATTCCACTAAGGTTTGGCTTAAAGGAGGGGAAAATGGCTCTGAGAAATTGGAAACAAATGCAACTTTTTAGGCCTTGGTTTCAACAAGTTTTCCTAAGCTCCAAAATAGCTCGAAACCCCCTAAAAGTTTGTATGCATGGTTATCTCTCAAATGGGTACCTAAATTCTCTTTCAAATTTCAATTTCAAAAAAGCTAAAAAAATAACATCTCTTAGACCTTTGCTTGACCAAAATAGCTCCGAACATCATGAAAGTTAGCATGCATTCTTATCTATGAAATGCGTCGATAAATATATGATTAAGTTTTAATTTTTAGAAATTAGTCAAACGTGAAACTGCATTGTGCAGTTTTGCTAAGTTTGGGGTTAAAGGGGTTGAAAATATTTTGGAATGTCTCAAAAGTTTGCATGCATGCTTGTTCATCAAATGGCCATCCAAATTTCTGATCAAATTTAAATTCTAAGAAACTGCTCAAAAGTGAAACTCTGTCATGCGGTTTCGACAGGTTTGGGCTTAAAGGGGGTCAAAATAGCTCGAAATGTTGCGATAGTTGGCATGCATGCTTCTCTAACCCATATGCATCCAAACCTATGATCAAGTTTCAATTATGAGAATTTGGTCAAAGCTGAGACTCCATCGTACATTTTTGTTAGGGTTTGGCTTAAAGATGCCGAAAATATCTCTCAAGATCATGAAAGTTGGCATGCACTCTTAGCTTCCAAATGTGGATTTAAATCGGTGATTAAATTTTAATTCCAAGAAATTTGTTAAAAGTGAAACTTCGTTGTGCAGTTTCACCAAGGTTGGGGTTAAAGGGGCCGAAAATAGCTCGGAGTGTCTCGAAAGTTGGAGTGCATGCTTCTCTATCAAATGGGCATCCAAATCTATGATCAAATTTCAATTCTGAGAAATTGGTCAGAAGTGAAACTCCGTCGTGCATTTTCGCTAGAGTTCGGCTCAAAGGGGTCCAAATAGCTCGGAACATTGCAAAAGTTGGCGTGCACATTTTTATATCAAATGGGCATCCAAATCTATGATCAAAATTCAACTCCAAGAATTTGGTCAAAAGTGAAACTCCATCATTTGATTTCGCTAAGGTTTGGCTTCAAGGATTGGAAAATAGCTCTAAACATCACGAAAATTTTCCTGCATTCTTATCTATCTAGAAATCTCAAAAAAATATGTGTGCACGCTTATCTACCAAATGGGGATATTGGCGCTTTCACTAAGGTTGCACTTAAAGGGTGAAAATAGCTCCGAACGTTACGAAATTTGGTGTGTACGCTTGTTTATTGAAATGGGTACCTAAATCCACTTTTAAATTTTAATTCTGAAAAATTCAACAAAAGTGCATATTTTCAACCTTGGTTTGACCATCCTTGATTAAGGGCCAAACTAGCTCCAAATCTCGTAAAAATAGGTTTCAATACCTATATTTGAAATGGGTATCTAAATCTACTTTAAAATTTGAATTTTGAGAAATTGAAAATAATGCAACGTTTTAGGCCTTGGTTTGACAAAGTTTGACCGATGTCCAAAATGGCTTGAAATCCCTAAAAAATATACATGTATGCTTTATCTACCAAATGGATACCTAAATACAATTGCAAATTTCAAGGACCAAAATAGCTTGACCAGCCTTGAATAAGGACCAAAATAGCTCCGAACATTGTGAAAGTTGGCATGACTCTTATCTACCAAATGCACAGATAAATCTATGATCAAATTTTAATTCTGGGAAATTGGTCAAAAGTGAAACTCCCTTGTCTTGTTTTGCTAAGGTTGGCTTTAAAGCGGGTGAAAATATTTTACAACGTCGTGAAAGTTCATCTGCAAGTTTGTCTATCAAATGGACATCCAAATGTATGAGAAAATTTCAATTCTGAGAAACTGCTCAAAAGTGAAACTTTATCGTGCGGTTTCACGACGTTTGGGCTTAAAAGGGGTCAAAATAATAGCCTGAAACGTTGCAAAATTTGCAAAAATATGTGTGTTTCTTAAATGGGTATCTAAATCTACTTTTAAATTCGATTTCTAAGAAATTGGACTTTTAAGCGTTGGTTTGACCAAGGTCCAAAATAGCTCGAAATCCCCTGAAAATGTGTATGAATGGCTATCTCTCAAATGGATACCTAAATTCTGTTTCAAATTTGAATTACAAGAAAGTCAGAAAAATAGCATCTCTTAGACCTTTGCTTGACCAGCCTTGAATAACGACCAAAATAACTTCGAACATTTTGAAAGTTGGTGTGCACTGTTATCTACCAAATGCTAAGATAAATCTATGATCAAATTTTAATTTTGAAAAATTTGTCAAAAGTGAAACACTGTTGTACAGTTTTGCTGAGGTTGGGATTAAAGGGGGTGAAATATTTTGGAACGTCTCAAAATTTCACGTGCACGCTTGTCTATCAAATGGGCGTTCAAATCAATGATCAAATTTCAATTATAAGAAACTACTCAAAAGTGAAACTTCGTCATGCTTTTTCACTAGTGTTGGGCTTAAAGGTGGTCAAAATAGCTTGGAACGTTGTGAAAGTTGGCATGCATACTTGTTTATCTAATGGGCATACAAATGTATGATCAAGTTTCAATTCGTAGAAGTTCGTCAAAAGTGAAACTTTGCGGTTTTGTTAGGGTTTAGGGTTAAAGGGGTTTCCCTAAGATTGGGGTTAAAGGGGGTGAAATAGCTCAAAACGTCGCAAAATTTGGAGTGCATGGTTATCTATCAAATGGGCATCCAAATCTATGATCAAATTTCAATCAGAAGTGAAACTCCATCGTGCATTTTTGCTAGGGTTGGGATTGAAGGGGTCCAAATAGCTCGGACCATTGCAAAAGTTGGCGTGCACGTTTTTATATCAAACGAGCTTCCAAATCTATGATCAAATTTCAACTCTGAGAATTTGGTCAAAAGTGAAATTCCATCATTCGATTCCACTAAGGTTTGGCTTAAAGGAGGGGAAAATGGCTCTGAGAAATTGGAAACAAATGCAACTTTTTAGGCCTTGGTTTCACCAAGTTTTCCTAAGCTACAAAATAGCTCGAAACCCCCTCAAAGTTTGTATGCATGGTTATCTCTCAAATGGGTACCTAAATTCTCTTTCAAATTTCAATTACAAAAAAGCTGAAAAAAATAACATCTCTTAGACATTTACTTGACCAAAATAGCTCCGAACATCATGAAAGTTAGCATGCACTCTTATCTACGAAATGCGTCGATAAATCTATGATTAAATTTTAATTTTTAGAAATTAGTCAAACGTGAAACTCCGTTGTGCAGTTTTGCTAAGGTTGGGCTTAAAGGGGTTGAAAATATTTTGGAATGTCTCAAAAGTTTGCATGCATGCTTGTTCATCAAATGGGCATATAAATGTCTGATCAAATTTAAATTCTAAGAAACTGCTCAAAAGTGAAACTCCGTCATGCGGTTTCAATAGGTTTGGGCTTAAAGGGGGTCAAAATAGCTCAAAATGTCGCGAAAGTTGGCATGCATGCTTCTCTATCCCAAATGCATCCAAACCTATGATCAAGTTTCAATTCTGAGAATTTGGTCAAAGCTAAGACTCCATCGTACAGTTTTGTTAGGGTTTGGCTTAAAGATGCCGAAAATATCTCTCAGGATCGTGAAAGTTGGCATGCACTCTTAGCTTCCAAATGTGCGTTTAAATCTGTGATTAAATTTTAATTCCAAGAAATTGGTTAAAAGTGAAACTTCGTTGTGCAGTTTCGCCAAGGTTGGGGTTAAAGGGGATGAAAATAGCTCGGAGTGTCATGAAAGTTGGAGTGCACGCTTCTCTATCAAAAGGGCACCCAAATCTATGATCAAATTTCAGTTCCGAGAAATTGGTTAGAAGTGAAACTCCGTTGTGCATTTTCGCTAGAGTTGGGCTCAAAGGGGTCCAAATAGCTCGAAACATTGCAAAAGTTGGCGTGCACATTTTTATATCAAATGGGCATCCAAATGTATGATCAAAATTCAACTCCAAGAATTTGGTCAAAAGTGAAACTCCATCATTCGATTTCGCTAAGGTTTGGCTTCAAGGATGGGAAAATAGCTCTCAACATCACGAAAATTTTGATGCATTGTTATCTAAATACTAGAAATCTCACAAAAATATGCGTGCACGCTTATCTACCAAATGGGGATATCGGCTCTTTCGCTAAGGTTGCACTTAAAGGGAGTGAAAATAGCTCAGAACGTTACGGAATTTGGTGTGTACGCTTGTTTATTGAAATGGGTACCTAAATCCACTTTTAAATTTTAATTCTGAAAAAGTCGACAAAAGTACATATTTTCAACCTTGGTTTGACCATCCTTGATTAAGGGCCAAACTAGCTCCAAATCTCGTAAAAATAGGTTTCAATGCCTATATTTGAAATGGGTATCGAAATCTAGTTTAAAATTTGAATTTTGAGAAATTGAAAATTATGCAACGTTTTAGGCCTTGGTTTGATGAAGTTTGACCGATGTCCAAAATGGATTGCAATCCCTAAAACATATACATGTATGCTTTATCTACAAAATGGATACCTAAATACAGTTGCAAATTTCAATTTCGAGAAAGTCAATAAAAGTGCATTTCTTAGAACTTCGTTTGACCAACCTTAACTAAGGGCTGAAATAACCTGAAATATCACAAAAATATGTGTGCACGCTTATCTCTTAAATGGGTATCTAAATATACTTTTACATTTGATTTCTAAGAAATTGGAAAAACGTGCAAGCTTTTAGGCCTTGGTTTGACCAAGTTTGACTAAGGTCCAAAATAGCTCGAAATACCCTTATAGTTTGTATGCATGGTTATCTCTCAAATGGGTATCTAAATTCTCTTTTGAATTTCAATTATGAGAAAGTCAGAAAAATCTGATCTCTTAGACCTTTGCTTGACCAGCCTTGAATAACGAATAAAATAGCTCCAAACATTGTGAAAGTTGGCATGACTCTTATCTACCAAATGCATAGATAAATCTAGGATCAAATTTTAATTCTGGGAAATTTGTCAAAAGTGAAACTCCCTTGTGTTGTTTTGCTAAGGTTGGGCTTAAAGCGGGTGAAAAGATTTTGCAACGTTGTGAAAGTTCATCTGTAAGCTGGCCTATCAAATGGACGTCCAAATGTATGAGAAAATTTCAATTCTGAGAAACTGCTCAAAAGTGAAACTGTGTCGTGCGGTTTCACTATGGTTGGGATTAAAAGCGGTCAAAATAATAGCCCGAAACGTTGCAAAATTTGCAAAAATACGTGTGCCTCTTAAATGGGTATCTAAATCTACTTTTAAATTTGATTTCTAAGAAATTGGACTTTTAGGCGTTGGTTTGACCAAGGTCCAAAATAGCTCGAAATCCCCTGAAAGTGTGTATGAATGCTTATCTCTCAAATGGATACCTAAATTCTCTTTCAAATTTGAATTACAAGAAAGTCAGAAAAATAGCATCCCTTAGACCTTTGCTTGACCAACCTTGAATAACGACCAAAATAACTTCGAACATTTTGAAAGTTGGCGTGCACTGTTATCTAACAGATGCTAAGATAAATCTATGATCAAATTTTAGTTCTGAAAAGTTTGTCAAAAGTGAAACACTGTTGTACAATTTTGCTGAGGTTGGGATTAAAGGGGGTGAAATATTTTGGAACGTCTCAAAATTTCGCGTGCAAGATTGTCTATCAAATGGGCATTCAAATCAATGATCAAATTTCAATTATAAGAAACTACTCAAAAGTGAAACTTCCTCATGCATTTTTGCTAGGGTTGGGCTTAAAGGTGGTCAAAATAGCTTGGAATGTTGTGAAAGTTGGCGTGCATACTTGTTTAACTAATGGGTAGCGAAATCTATGATCAAGATTCAATTTGTAGAAGTTGGTCAAAAGTGAAACTTTGCGGTTCTGTTAGGGTTTGGCTTAAAGGAGTCGAAAATAACTCTGAACATCATGAAAGTTGACGTGCACTCTTATATTCCAAATGCACATCTAAATCTATGATCAAATTTTAATTCCAAGAAATTGTTCAAGAGTGAAACTCCGTCATGCATTTTCCCTAAGATTGGGGTTAAGGGGGGTGAAAATAGCTCAAAACGTCGCAAAAGTTGGAGTGCATGGTTATCTATCAAACGGGAATCCAAATCTATGATCAAATTTCAATTCTGAGAAATTGGTCAGAAGTGAAACTCCATCGTGCATTTTTGCTAGGGTTGGGCTTGAAGGGGTCCAAATAGCTCGTACCATTAGAAAAGTTGGCGTGCATGTTTTTATATCAAACGGGCATCGAAATCTATGATCAAATTTCAACTCCGAGAATTTGGTCAAAAGTGAAACTCTGTCATTCGATTCCACTAAGGTTTGGCTTAAAGGAGGGGAAAATGGCGCTAAGAAATTGGAAACAAATGCAACTTTTTAGGCCTTGGTTTCACCAAGTTTTCCTAAGCTCCAAAATAGCTCGAAACCCCCTGAAAGTTTGTATGCATGGTTATTTCTCAAATGGGTAACTAAATTCTCTTTCAAATTTCAATTACAAAAAAGCTGAAAAAATAACATCTCTTAGGACTTTACTTTACCAAAATAGCTCCGAACATCATGAAAGTTAGCATGCACTCTTATCTACAAAATGCATTGATAAATCTATGATTAAATTTTAATTTTTAGAAATTAGTCAAACGTGAAACTCCATTGTGCAGTTTTGCTAAGGTTGGGCTTAAAGGGGTTGAAAATATTTTGGAATGTCTCAAAAGTTTGCATGCATGCTTGTTCATCAAATGGGCATCCAAATTTCTGATCAAATTTAAATTCTAGGAAACTGCTCAAAAGTGAAACTCCGTCATGCGGTTTCGACAGGTTTGGGCTTAAAGGGGGTCAAAATAGCTCGAAATGTCGTGAAAGTTGGCATGCATGCTTCTCTATCCCATATGCATCCAAACCTATGATCAAGTTTCAATTCTGAAAATTTGGTCAAAGCTGAGACTCCATCGTACAATTTTGTTAGGGTTTGGCTTAAAGATGCTGAAAATATCTCTCAAGATCGTGAAAGTTGGCATGGACTCTTAGCTTCCAAATGTGCATTTAAATCTATGATTAAATTTTAACTACAAGAAATTGGTTAAAAGTGAAACTTCGTTGTGTAGTTTCGCCAAGGTTGGGGTTAAAGGGGCCGAAAATAGCTTGGAGTGTCATGAAAGTTGGAGTGCACGTTTCTCTATCAAATGGGCATCCAAATCTATGATCAAATTTCAATTCTGAGAAATTGGTCAGAAGTGAAACTCCGTCATGCATTTTCGCTAGAGTTGGGCTCAAAGGGGTCCAAATAGCTCGGAACATTGCAAAAGTTGGCGTGCATATTTTATATCAAATGGGCATCCAAATCTATGATCAAAATTGAACTCCAAAAATTTGGTCAAAAGTGAAACTCCATCATTCGATTTCGCTAAGGGAAAATAGCTCTGCACATCACGAAAATTTTCATGCATTCTTATCTAACTAGGAATCTAGCAAAAATATTTGTGCACGCTTATCTACCAAATGGGGATATCGGCACTTTCACTAAGGTTGCACCTAAAGGGAGTGAAAATAGCTCGGAACGTGACAAATTTGGTGTGTACGCTTGTTTATTGAAATGGGTACCTAAATCCACTTTCAAATTTTAATTCTGAAAAAGTCGACAAAAGTGCATATTTTCAACCTTGGTTTGACCATCCTTGATTAAGGGCCAAACTAGCTCCAAATCTCGTAAAAATAGGTTTCAATGCCTATATTTGAAATGGGTATCTAAATCTACTTTAAAATTTGAATTTTGAGAAATTGAAAATAATGCAACGTTTTAGGCCTTGGTTTGACGAAGTTTGGCCGATGTCCGAAATGGCTTGCAATCCGTCAAAAATATACATGTATGCTTTATCTACCAAACGGATACCTAAATAGAGTTGCAAATTTCAATTTCGAGAAAGTCAATAAAAGTGCATTTCTTAGAACTTCGTTTGACCAACCTTAACTAAGGGCTGAAATAACCCGAAATCTCACAAAAAAATGTGTGCACACTTATCTCTTAAATGGGTATCTAAATATACTTTTACATTTGATTTCTAAAGAAATTGGAAAAACATGCAAGCTTTTAGGCCTTGGTTTGACCAAGTTTGACTAAGGTCCAAAATAGCTCGAGATGACCTCAGAGTTTGTATGCATGATTATCTCTCAAATGGGTATCTAAATTCTCTTTCAAATTTTAGTTATGAGAAAGTCAGAAAAATCTGATCTCTTAGACCTTTGCTTGATCAGCCTTGAATAACGACCAAAATAGCTCCGAACATTGTGAAAGTTGGCATGACTCTTATCTACCAAATGCACAGATAAATCTACGATCAAATTTTAATTCTGGGAAATTTATCAAAAGTGAAACTCCCTTGTGTTGTTTTGCTAAGGTTGGGCTTAAAGCAAGTGAAAATATTTTGCAACGTTGTGAAAGTTCATCTGCAAGCTTGTCTATCAAATGGACATCCAAATCTATGAGAAAATTTCAATTCTGAGAAGCTGCTCAAAAGTGAAACTCTCTCGTGTGGTTTCACTACGGTTGGGCTTAAAAGGGGTCAAAATAATAGCCCGAAACGTTGCAAAATTTGCAAAAATATGTGTGCCTCTTAAATGGGTATCTAAATC
>LPNX010572278.1:0-55834 GCA_001517045.1 Pseudotsuga menziesii
AATATTAATAATAAAATATTATATGTGGACCTTAAATAAAAAGATGTGTATTTTGGTTTGAATCAAATCAATGGATACCTACGAAGAGATTTGATCCCTCTTGGTGCTTGATAGAGCCTAGGATTTGGATCTACACTGGTATTAATCCACAATCCACGTTGTATATTCTAGCTTTTTCACATTAAATTATTAATCATTAATCTATTAATGAAGAGAATTTAAAGCATAACACTTTATCAATAACGTGAAAGTGTAAATACTATCAAATTTTCCACACCATCTAATTTTTTTTTGTTAATTATATTGATTTGAGAGTATTTTATGTTAGAATAATCAACCCATAGTTACCTACCTTAGACATTAAATTAATCATTTTTGTCTTATTTGCCTAGTTCATGTGTCCCACCTTATGCAAGTTGTCATTTACCTATCCATAGTGGTCAAACTTGCCTTATTTGACTCATGTAGCGCTTGGGAAACCTCAAGGAATCAAATCTACTTTATTCCTCGCCTCCTAAGCGCCCTTCTGCTTTTTCTACTTTATTGCCTACTTTTTCAGTGTTTTAAGGAAAATGGAAAAGCTTGACTAGGTGAGGTTGACTAGTTTTTTGTCCTACACATCCTCCACTCTTTTCTCATTTGAAAAGCATGTATGAGTTGTCATTCCATCACTCTTTAGCTTGCCTAAGTGATTTTTCCAATTCGTGAGCTCCATGACTAATTTGGAAACTACTTTATGCACCTATGGGGGAATTGCTTAATTTTGGTAAGCCTGCTTTTGACTAGATTCGAATTGCCTCCTCATGCATTCGAATCTCCTATGTAATTATTTAATGCAGCAACCTATTATGTTATAGGGTTGTCTATTGTACACTGCGTTAATACAGTTTAGTGTTCAACTCCATATTCAGTCTCTTTTGTGAGTGATTTTGCATGTACAATTGATAATTGTTGTGAGTAAAATTAATCTATCACTGGTTAAATTTTCCACATGGTATCATAGACATTGTAGATCGATTTCGCTCCTTCAAAATTGTTTTGCAAATTTGACATCAGTGACTGGGAGCCTTCTACTGACAGCCAGGACAATTTCTGAGCTATGGATCAATCTCAGAAGATCATCTTGACTCCCTTCAATTTCTTTGAATGGAAAGCAGAGATGGAGATACTTTTGAGAGCGAAAGGCCTCTACAGGGTGACTATGGCAATAGAAGCAGAGCCCAATGCAGCTGCAGAGAAGATAAAATGGCACAACAGGAGGGATGAGGCCTATGGTCTCTTGTGTCTAAGTATTTCCAGAGACCTCCTTTTCCATATTGATGGATTGACATCACCGAATGAAGTATGGGAGAATCTTACTGATCTTTTTGGAAAGACATATGAGATGAGGGGACATCAAATCGAAAATGAACTGATCTCCCTGAGTCCAAATATCTTTGAATCACTACAACTCTATTTCTCCAAGTTCAAAGCACTTGTTTTGCAGCTAAAAAATGTGGGATCAAAAAGAAGGATGATCAGCTGGTCTTGGCCATTCTCTCGAAGCTTGGCCATGACTATTCAGTGTTTGTTTCGACCTTTTATGCCACACAGTTGACAGCTAGAACCTGGAAGATGCCTAGCCTTGCATATTTCATGGAATCTCTCACACAAGAACAAGACAAGTTGGTGATGATGGGCACCATCAAACCATCCAAAGACCAATCTCTGGTTGCTGGAGATTTGAAGGTGGATTCAAAAATAAAAAAGAAAGCTAAAAATCCACCTGAGCAAAAGAGAGACAAGCACAAGTCTCCATAGGAGCCACAAGGTTCCAAGAAGAACTACCAGAAGAAGAAAAACAAAGGAGAAATGAGCAAGTGCGCATACTGCAATAAGGGCAATCACACTGAAAGCTCTTGTATGACGAAGCAAATAGACATGCTGACACAACTCCTGGAGAAAAATGGCATCTCCCTTCCAGGCAGCTCAAAGAAGAGAGAAGGAGGATCAAGTTCAGATGATAGAGAGAGAGTTCATGCATTGGTTGTTGGCACATCAAGCTCACCCAGTTTTATCATTGATTCTGGAGCTTCAGGACACATGGTTTCGACCAAGGAGGCATTCTCCTCACTTGACATGTCGAAGGGACCACCTATAGTACTGGGAGATGTCTCTCTCACTGAAAGTTTGGGCAAAGGGAGGATTGAACTTGATCATGGTCAGTTTAGCAATGTGTTGTATGTTCCTGGTCTTGCCTCCAACCTCTTGTCAGTGTACCAGATGACTCACACTGGGTCTCCAAAGAAGGTCATATTCTCCCCCAATGAAGTTGAGATCACAGAGATCTCAAGTGGTAAATTCATTGCAAAAGGAGTTGCAAATCATGCTCAAAAGGTATACATGTTCTCACACTTCCTACCCTACTCAAACCCCTCCGCTCTTCTGATTCATGCTAATGAGGCAAGCAAGCTTTGGCATGAAATATTTGGCCACCTAAATTACAAGTATCTTTCTGATCTTAGTGAAAAAGAGATGGTCATAGGGTTGCCCAAGATAAAAATTTTCAAAGGTGTCTGCCAAGGTTGTATCCTAGGAAAACACTTAGAGCATAAATTTGAGAGAGATAGTCATGAGAGAACCTCTACACCCCTCGAGCTGATCCACAGTGATGTTACTGGCCCATTCCCTCATATGTCCATGATTCAGGCCAAATATGCATTGAATTTCATAGATGAATTTTCCAGGTATTGCTGGGTTTACTTCCTGAAACACAAGTCTGAAGTTTTTGGCCTCTTCAAAGTCTTTTAGGCTTTGGTTGAAAACCAGTCTGGGAGGAAACTCAAGATCCTCGGATCTGACAATGGTGGTGAGTATGTCAAGTCTGAGTTTATTAATTATTGTGTAGATGCAGGTATTCAGATGTAGCATTCTATCCCTTACACACCACAGCAGAATGGTGTTGCTGAGAGGAAGAACAGATCACTGAAGGAGATGGCAACATGCATGATGGAGGCCAAAACTTTGCCACCAAAGTACTGGGCCGAAGCTATCAACTGTGCAGCCTATATCCAGAATAGGGTGCCTCAAAAATAGCTTGATTGTATGACTCCTTTCGAAGCATGGAGTGGGCACAAGCCAGATGTGACCCATTTTAGGATTTTTGGCTCAAGGGCTTGGGCTAGAATTCCAAAAGAAAAGAGAAAGGCTTTGCAGCCCCAAAGTAAAGAGTGCCTATTTTTTGGGTACTCTGAAGATTCAAAAGGGTACAAACTGATAAATTTGAACACAAAAAAAGCCTTCATCGAAAGGTGTGTTCAGTTTCAAGAAGAACCCCTTGCAGCAATGGAAGTTGGAGAAACCTCTTCACCACCTGAACCTCTGAAAGTAAGTGAAGAGTTTGTTGAACATGCTGATTCTGATATGTCTGATAGTGATGAGTTTATTGCAGACCCTAACAACCCTATAAGGCCAAAATGGCAATCCAAGACACTACATGCAGCAGGAGAGCTAGCTGGGGATCCCAATGACCCAAGGAGGACTAGATCTCAATTTGAGAGTGGTCTGTGCATGAAGGATCCTATGTTTGCTGAGAAATGCTATTTGATGGTGGAATCTGATCCTCAAACATATGAAGAAGCAGCAGGAGATCCAAGATGGCAAGAATCCATGAAGGAATAGTTCAGCTCACTCCAGAAGAGCAACACATGGGAGCTAGTGGATCTTCCCCCAAGGAGGAAGTTAGTTCAGTGTAAGTGGGTCTACAAGACCAAATTTGCTGCTTATGGTTCACCTCTGAATTACAAGGCCATATTGGTAGCCAAGGGCTACTCACAGGTTCATGGCATAGATTACAATGAGACCTTTGCACCAGTGGCAAAGATGGACTCCATCAGGCTAGCCTTAGCCATTGCAGCCTCAAAGCAATGATAGGTACATCACATGGATGTAAAGTGTGCCTTCCTGAATGGAGATCTCACTGAAGAGATATATATGTAGCAGCCTCAAGGATTTGCTACTAACCCTTCTCTTATGTGTAGGTTGAGAAAGTCATTGTATGGGCTAAAGCAAGCCCCCAGGGCTTGGTATGCCAAGATTGATAGCTTCTTGCTATCATTGAATTTTTTTCGGTGCAAATCAGATCCAAATGTATATTTGAAGTTAATTAATGGTTCATTAATGATCATTGTGTTATATGTTGATGACCTCCTCATTACAGGAAGCTCAAAGGATGAGATTGCTTCCTTGAAGGGTGCAATGAACCAAGCCTTCGCCATGACAGATTTGGGGCTCTTATGCCAATTCTTGGGGCTTGAGATTGCTCAAACCAAAGCTGGGATCAAGGTGCACCAGTCCAAATATGCCTTGGACTTGCTGAAAAAATTAAAAATGAAGGATTACAAACCAAGAAAGACTCCTTTCCTTTCAGGAGTGAAGCTGGAAGAAGTTGATTCTTCACCTATGGTAAACAATACAATGTATAGGAAATTGATTGGATGTTTGTTGTATCTTACACATACTAGAACTGATATTTCTTATGTAGTAAGTGTGGCTTCTAGATACATGGATCAGCCTCATGAGATCCATTGGAAAGTAGCCAAAAGGATCCTTAACTTTGTTCAGGGAACAAGGACACATGGGATCTTCTATAAAGCAAAATTTGATCTTGATTTGATTGGATTTACTGGCAGTGATTGGGAAGGTGATAGCACAGACAGAAATTCCACATCAGGATATGTGTTCATGCTTGCAAAAGGGCCAATCAGCTGGTCAAGCAAGAAACAGAGTGCCATTGCACTCTCATCTATACAAGCAGAGTACAGAGGAGTTGTTAATGCAGCAACTCAATGTTTATGGTTGCAGGGTTTACTTGGAGAGTGTGGCTTCGAATCAGAGTACTCAAATACCATCTACTGTGATAACCAGAGTACCATTCGAATCTGCAAAGATCCAGTTCAGAAGCAGAGAACCAAACACATTGATATTCATATGCACTACATCAGAGATATTGTGCATGATGGCACCATTCACCTACTCTTATGTTCATCTTTAGAACAAGTAGCTGATATCTTCACCAAAGAATTTTGTGAGAAGACCTTCAGCAATCTGAAATCACTGCTGGGGATTGCTAATCATGCTGTGAAGAATGAGTGAAGACAAGATTTCCAAATTTTGTTTTACAATCCATGTTTAAGGGAGGATTTTCCCATGTGGTTTTTTCCTCTTTCCTTGTTTTAAATGGACATGCAGTATGTAAAGGGTGACTAAGCCTTGTTGCTAGGCCCTATAATTTTCTGATATATTACTCATAAGTTAGGCTTAAGGGGGGGTGTTCGAATAATCAACCCATAGTTACCTACCTTAGACATTAAATTAATCATTTTTGTTTTATTTGCCTAGTTCATGTGTCCCACCTTATGCAAGTTGTCATTTACCTATCCATAGTGGTCAAACTTGCCTCATTTGAATCATGTAGTGCTTGGGAAACCTCAAGGAATCAAATCTTCTTTATTCCTGGCCTCCTAAGCGCCCTTCTGCTTTTTCTTCTTTATTTCCTGCTTTTTCAGTGTTTTAAGGTAAATGGAAAAGCTTGACTAGGTGAGGTTGACTAGTTTTTTGTCCTACACATCCTCCCCTCTTTTATCCTTTCAAAAGCATGTATGAGTTGTCATTCCATCACTCTTTAGCTTGCCTAAGTGTTTTTTCCAATTCGTGAGCTCCATGACTGATTTGGAAACTACTTTATGCACCTATGGGGGAATTGGTTAATTTTGGTAAGCCTGCTTTTGACTAGATTCGAATTGCCTCCTCATGCATTTGAATCTCCTATGTAATTATTTAATGCAGCAACCTATTATGTTACAGGGTTGGCTATTGTACACTGAGTTAATACAGTTTAGTGTTCAGCTCCATATTCAGTCTCTTTTGTGAGTGATTTTGCATGTACAATTGATAATTGTTGTGAGTAAAATTAATCTATCACTGGGTTCAATTTTCCACATTTTAATGTATATTGTATTTAATACAATATTAATTTTGAGTAATATTGTGTAATGATATGTTTAGATAATAACATATATTGAGCACTTGATGTAATATAATAAGGGTTTATGGATAGAGTTTTTTTAATCATTTATTTGGGAATTTCTTTGCAAGATTTATTTTTGCATATCTAGATCTTGAGAATTTTTTCTTTTACAAATCCAATTTTATTTGTTTAGTTCCTCTATGAATTGAGTCGAATGAAAAACAGGGCATGCTACTACATGAAATGCAAAATTTTCTTCAAATGAGAAATGCAATCATTCCTATATGAAAACCTAACTAATACTTCTCTAAGCAAACTTAGTGCAATTACCATGCAAAGTGCAAAGTGCAATGCATAATGATGCAAAGAAGTAAATATTTTTGGATTTTTTGAATAAAAATGAGATACTAAAGTAAAAGAATGACTCTACCACCCCCAGACTCTGCAAGTACAATCAAACATCACTCACACAAAGTACTAAGGTAAAAGAAATCTAATGCACTAATCCCAAAACAAAAAATCGAAAATGCAATGAAATAGAGTTGTATACAGACTCTAGCAGTATCAAAGGAGACTTAGCAATCATCAAAATTCACCCAGCAATAATGAATCTTCCTCTAAAAGGAAAAAGTCAGGGCATAGAAACTGTTCATAGTAAACCCACATATGTACGCGGATATAGAATTCAAAGCCACGTGTATACGCGACTGTGAGTTAGAAACTCATGTACAGGAATAAAAATGTATAAAAAGAAAGGAAAACAGATAAACTGAGACAAAATTCATGTCAATCAGACACTACCAGGAAAACATGCCCCCAGACCCGACTCAAAAAAAGAGAAATAAGAGCAATTCAAGAACATTGAATGCCGATAAAAACCCCCAAAGGACAACTACTAGGAACTCCCCATTGGAGTCACCAATTCTATTATCGAGAGAAATTCCTATGGCTTGGGGTACCACAATAGACAGCTTGACTCCTGAAATCAATCCTTCCCTAAATGTAAGAGAAACCAAATATCTAACACTAAAGGATCTCGATTCGTACCTTATTCCGAACGGTTGATGTAGATCCCCATTGAGCTTTCCAACTCCAACTTGAATTGATAAATTGCTTCCTCAACATTCAATAAACAAGACAAGCACGCTATATATAATTGTGTTAGACCTACTCTAACATATATAATCAATAACATATAAGCATTTGAAATCATCTATGGATCAAATATTCATTCAAATACACATTATTGGATAGGAAAAGATATTTCTATTAATATAAAATAGAGATTACAATAGAGACAACCTCTATCGACACGTCTGCGAATCAGAGAAACTGAGTCCCCCACTTCAATCCTCCATCTCTTGATAGCAAGCTCATAAGCAAAGGGAAAGCTTGGGAAGAACACAAAAGTGCTCCAAGGGACAAAGGGATGCAGACTCAAGTATAAACTCTGGCAACAATGGACTATAGTTATCTTGTTCTCAATTCCTCACGCCTTCAATGTATCCAAAGGGTTCCTTATACAGCTCTTCAATGGGGTAATGAAAGGTCAAATCCAAGCGATCTCAAGGCATATGGAAATCCAGGAGACAAGTGAGTTGGATCCACATCAAGGAAAACTCCAAAAGAATTTGGCCGTTTGCACACATCCTGATGTACACAGTTTTAGGGGTCAAACCCACGTATATATGCGATAAAGGGTTTAAAAGTCATGTATGGAAATTTTTGCATGTTTTTAGGGATGATATTGGAAACATCAAAGGTACAAAAATGGTCCATGGGGTCTAAGGAGTCTACAGAGGGACAAGGAAGGCCATAAAACTGTGATTCACCATGTGTTGTAAAATCAGCTATAACAGTGACTATCTCCAATGAAAATCATGTACATATGAGACTATATCTGTTGACAACCCACGTATTGTACACGACTACTCTCATTGCAACCCACATACAGATCTATACGTGGGTTTCCCTTAAAGAAACTCACGTGTCATACGCAGGTTGTCTATATCAATAGTCGCGTACACATCCATTTGACATTAAAAAATATAAAACATGATTAATGTAGATTAGTTGAGCCCTAATCCTTAACCATCTCAACTGTCTCAACCTCCTCAACCTTCGAAACTGCTCTATTTTCCAAAGTATAAATAGAGGCCTTGGGGAGGGCATTAATAGAATCAATCTTGGAGAGCAAAGTTATGCTGGTGGTATATCTTCAGAAGTATTTGGAGCAGAAGAACTCAAAGTCCTTTGGTTGCAGAGGATTCCTTGTCTCAGGCATTGGGTTGTACACTTATCTCATTCACTATTGTTAATAAAGAGAATTCTTCTTCGAACTTTGTGTTGAGTCTCTTTCATGTATCTTGTTTGATGAATATTTTTTATTAAGCACTCTATATATTGCTCATCTAACTTGTCAGATATACATGTATAATATTGTACTTGGAGAATTTTCTCTTTGCAGGTGAACGAGGTGCAGCCCTAAAAGATTTGGAGAGGAGTAGAGTGGGAGAAGAGAAATCTTGGATCAACCATTGTTAATCGGGAGAGTTCAACATTTCTTCCCATTCCTTTTCTATACTTTAAAGCTGATTGTCTGCAAGTTTTAGAAGTGCGTTGGTAACCTCAGACCCTAGGTTACAAGGGTGTTTGTTCCTGAACAACACACTCACACGGGCAACGTAACGATAGGGATATGAGAAGTGATTTTAGAGTGACCCCCAACCCTCAATTTATACTTTTTCTTGGGATTTTTAGGGTTTTAAGCCCCTGGTTGGGGATTTAACTCCTTTTTGGGGATTTTAGGGCCCCTGTCGCCCAATCCTTAGCTCCCTTAGGGTTTTTAAGCTCCTTTGAGGGGTTTTAGCTGCTTTTTGGAGGTTTTAACCCCTATGGGAGCTAGTTTGGCTCTTTTTAGGGGGTTTTTTAGCCCTTTCCATATTTTTAAGCCTTCTTGAGGGTGTGGGGGTCAAATGAGGGTCGTGCATGGATGTACTTGGGAGGTGTAGGTCATGTAGATATTAGTGAGGGAATTTTTGGGTTAACAGATTGCCCCCTGATGTGTGAGGGCAGGAGCTCATCGTATGGCTGACGGACATCATAGGATTTTATTGGGGAGAGGTGGTGCTTCCTGGGCTGGGGCATGGTGGATTTTTTTTTTTGTATTAATACGGTTTCCGTCAATGGGTGAGATAAAAATAATGTGTGACATGTATATGGACAAGGAAGGCATCCCCATGCTCGTAATGATGTCAGAAGAAGAATGTGATCTAAGATCTATAATACAAGATCCAATCATGTACAACTGTTGTTCCGATAATTGTTGCCTCAATGAAAGGTTGAATACAATACTGATCTAAAGAACTATTGCATTCGACCCATGACAATCTCATGGAATGCTATATCTTAATGAATGATGGTCTACTGGATCTGGAATGGTACATAGTTTACTAACAGAGAGTCAGAGTCTTTGTGGTACAAGTATGCTGCATCAATCATAAATCTATATAGAAGCATTGCTGGGGCTTCTGAAAACTGTCTCCAAGGAAACCCAGAAATCACAAGGGACATGAACCTATTGGGATCCCTCAAATAGAATCATCAATGTGCTAGAGTCAGGTGACATCCAGGGCCTTTGACCAAATACTGCATGGACCAATACCCTGTATGAATCTCAATGGTGCGATGATGTAGCTAGATTCGAGCACGTGAGAAAAAACCATCCCAAGAGGCACTAAGGACTCCTATCAAGTGGTCCAAGGAACTCATCAATGAGGTTAATGAAACCATGATACAGGGATCTCTGGATCTATCCTATGGAATATATGTGTTGTTGTCGATAAAGGGAGACCTGCCCCTGGTCAAGGAAATAGTGTTTCCTTGACCAGAAGTGCGAGGGAGATAACCGACATATGTGAGACAATCTGAGGACTAACCCACTAAATGGGGGGGGAGGGGAGGAGTTGAACAGGGGCAGAGGGAGTGTAGTGGACTCAAAATTCCTTTGTTCAGAATATGATGGCAGGGTGGACCAGGAAACAAATGAAACTGACTCATGGGAAAGGGATCACAGCTGTAATACCGGGAATGTCACTGTAGAGGGGAAATAGTTGGAGGAGTTAGACACTTTTGATATTAATGGGATCCAAGTAAGACATGTTACAGAGTACTCTGAACAAAGGAGACCCAAAGTGGGAATGCTACCAAACTGTTATATGTGGGGTGGTGTCTAAAGACACCGTTGTGGTATGATCTTGTGGATATTTTGGCGAGCCCAAGAAAGTAAATGCTCGATGGTGCTTTCAATTTTAGAGAGTTTGAAAGAAGGAAGAAGACTCCAGTGGGGGCTCTTTTTCATTGGTAGTCTCTTGTGCTTGAAAAAGGATAAAATTATACACAGGAGAGTTCTCCCATCCTTTAGGGGATGAGAGACTTTTTTACCATTGGTAGTCTAGTCAGGATGGAAAAGGTTAAACATATACTGAATGGACGATCATTTGGATAATTTTATGAGAATGAATGAAACCAAGTTTCCTTAGCAATATTTTATTCATGAGAATGCTGGAAAAGAGCTTAACGACAACCCATGGTGAGCTTTTTCGTAAATTTCGGCCCCTTTTCTTGAGAAAGCATAAAAGGATGTAGAAGGGAAGGGTCTTGGCTTGAATGTGCCAAGGTGGTCTTCTAAATTTGATGGTCTACAAGGTCTGCAAAAGGAGATAAAGGAGATGATCTAGACGCCATTTCCTATACTTTAATGAGTCAGAAAAGAAGCAGTTGTGCTCAGTAATATTTTCATTCTTTTAGGAGTAAGAAAAGAGCTTAAAAGAAACTCTGATATGGTCAAGCAATTGCGGTGGCATAGGTGGTGCCCCATGTCAGGACAGTGGACAGTGGTCCAAAGGTCATCCGTGCAGTATGGATGGAGCAGGTGGCACTTAAACATACCAATACATGCACGAGATAGATCACAGCAGAGGCACGCGAATCGATGCAACAGAGGCATGCAAACTGAGGTGGCTCTCGGATAGAGGCCAAGAGAGTTGTGTGTGAGTTGTCGTGGATGGAACTGACTACATGTAATGTGAGTGCAAGTCTGGAGGCAGTTATATGCCAAATGCATGCAAAGGAAATGATCCATCCTCCAGATGATGGTTTGGGGATCCACATAAGGTGCAGAGGATGGATTAGATAGCTATATGCTAAAATAAAAATGATGTGCCTTATGGGCGATGGTCCAAATTCGCACATGAGTTGCGGTAGGCAAGTCACGATATAAGCACAGGTTCGGAGACACTTACATCACAATGTGATACGTAAACCATGTAACTTTCGGGAAGTGGTCCCAAAAATTACTTGTTAATCATGAGATGATGGTCTCATTACAAGATAGAAATTTGAGCCCATAGGTGTGAGGGGTGTCTCGAATAGGATCCGGGTGACTCTGAACTAGCAGCTAATGGTACTGCCCCTAAATGGGGTGTTTCTAATTTGTGGTAAAATTGTTGTAAAACGAAAAAGGAAAAAACTACGCTATAAGGGACTCATAGTGGTGGTATCAGACAAAGACTCTCTTGAGGTAGAGCCTATTACGCGGCTTCTTCAAGAGTTGATCATCTGAGTCAGCGAATAGGTATGCCCACTTTCTGAGATGAAGGTCATTGGCAAGGTGGGGTGACGAAATCTATTCTTTTATTGGAAGAACCGATTTCACACTATGGTTTAAAGGGAATGGGGTAAAACCGGAGGCGGTCTTACAGAACTCTCCGTCATCATGTAACTGGTGCCGGGGTAGATCAGGTGGATCTTCCATGGCCAATGAGACAGAAGGGCGACTGGTGCTAGCAATCATGTAAATGGTATTGGTTGTGGTTTTGGTGGCCTTGCCCCTAGTCTCTGTTCAAGGAAGAGGGGAAGGCTTGGAGATGGAAGGATTCTTTGACGGACCAGGAGGTAGGTGCAACATCATCTTAATTTTCTAGACATGAGTCAACACATATTGGGGCCTTAGAGGTAGCGTAGGTGGTTCAAGGTACCACGAAGGAAATCCCAGTGTGAAATCCTGTAAATCACGGGTTGCCAAGATAGACTTACTCACGGTCTCGGATGGTAGGAAAAGGAAAAGAAAAGGGAAAAGGAAAAGGATCATGTTGAGTGGGAATGAACCCCAATTTTTCCCTGGTAACTGAGGTTGAGGTTTCAACTGAGTTTGCAGCTGTGTCTAGGGTTGCGGCTATGGATGGGGCTGCAACTGTGGTTGGTGCTGTGGCTGCGAATGGTGTTGTGGCTGTGGATGGTGCATGTTATCCCATGGGTATTCTGGGGCAGTTAAGGCTTCAAGTATCTCCTCATCATTGCGGAAGCAACGAAGAGACATGTTTGATGGACCATTGGTAATGGTGGAGATAAGGGGGTCTATAGAACTGGACATCATGTAAATGGACATGGTGTCTAAAGAAGGAGGTGGGGGTGAACTTCTTTGATCAGAGTGATCTCTAATTCAAGGGAATCTTATCGAAGGTTGGCTAGAGCCATTCGGAACTTGGACAAGTCTTAGTAGTGGTGAGAATAGTGTCCATACAATCTATAAAGGGCGCAAGCATGGTTTGTTCTCAATGACTTGTTTCTCACTATTGGCCCGCTTGGGAGTTCAATCATAGGGAGGTTTTTTGTTGTATCCATGGCATCCAAATGTGAATGGGTTATGGGAATCTCAAGGTAGTTTTGAGTTGGATGACCCTATTCTTCACAGACAGCACAAGGAGGGATCTGCCGAGGTTTAGCTATAGCTTTCACATTTTTTCCCCTGGCCCTTTTTGGGTGGGGTAGTGTGGGTGCGGGTACAAGTGCAGTAGTTGGTTTTTACGGGCCGGGTGGAGGATGAGCTTCAACCACAATGGGTTGCACTGGGGTTAAGATTATTTTGGGCATTGGTGATTGGGTGGGTGGATCTAGGTACCACACAAGAATCCCCAATGTTAAATTGGGTAAGTTTAAGGTAGCCATTACTGGCTTACTCATGACACACACAGGGGAAAGATGAAGGGAATTGTGTGGATTGGAGAAAAGCCCAGATAACTCCCTGATGGTTGGATGTGGGGGTGGGGTTATGGTTGCGGCTGCGCATAATGGTGTGGATGTGGATGATGCTGCGGTTTATGATGATGTTGCGGCTGCTGATTATGCTGTGGTTGTTGATGGTGTTGCAGAATTGGGGATCCAAGCTTCTACGAGACGAGGGTACACATAACGCACATGGATGCCCCCTCATCTACTATGCACCGGTGCATGACAAAATTCTAGATAGACACCGGGATTTGGAATGCAATGGTTGATGGAATCCATGGTTCTCCATTCTTCATGTTGAATGTGATCAACTTGGAGTCAGAGGGGTCGATAGCACCAATGGCGGCTAGTAAGGCTTTCCGCTGCATTGGGGAAGTCTTGAGTATCTCAAGCAGGCGCATGGTGGTAGGTGTTTGGGCCAAATCATCCATAGTGTTGTATCTTACAGCAACTCTAGCCATGGAATTACTGGCAACCCATCGTATGGGGGGGCACGGAGGGAAAGGGGGTAGTTGAAGAGGTGCATTGACTGCTTTGGAAATAGATTCCACTAATGTGTCAGCGGGTCCGATGTTGGTTCTGTACTAATTTTGTCTGGTCTGTAAATTGACCTCTTGAGTTGTCATAGCTAGCAGGTGGTGAACACCTATTTCTGCTGTCGGCGGTGCCCTCGGGGTGTTGGGATTAGTCTGGGGAGTGGGTGAAGTTACTACCAGTCCTTGGACTGGAAATGGGTTTTTGAGGACCATGGGTGGGGGCCTTGGTGGTGCCGAGTTGGGTTGAGCTTGGGTTGTTGTATTGGTAGCATGTTGAAGCTCATTGTGAATGGCTTGCTTGGGGTGACACATGAAGGGGAATTCATGTGTATAGTGCCCGTAGACCTCACAGAACTTGCATGGATGATTTGGGTGCAACAAAGCGTTGCATCTAGGTGATTTTTGTTGCTGAGGATTTTGGGTTGGCTGGTTTGCCCCTGCATTATTGGGAGGGTTCGGTTATTGACTACCTCCCTATGGTTGATTGTTTCCTTGGTTCTAAGCTTGGTTATTTCTGGCCTGCCCTTGTTGGTTATTGGGGGCTAGCTGGTTAGGACGATTTTTCTATGCAAGCACATGTCCTAAAGGTGTTGGCAGAGTAGGGGAGAGGGCTTGAACGACTTGCACTAGTGGTACATAGTAAAATTGGGTGGGTGTGGGTGCCACAAATGTGGGCATTTGTCCCGTATATTGTTGTGCCAACTAAGCCAATGCCTGAGCCTACTGTGGTGGTGCAGTTTGTGCATAAGAAGTTGTGGCTTCGAACTAAGACATCATTCTTACATAGTCCAAATATTGGTTTTGGTAGGAAACACTATGGGTGTTTCTTGGTTGTGATGGTATTGCAGGTGGTGTCGGACGGTGCTATGGTTGGTGAGAGATAGAACCTGTGATTCCATCTGTGGCATGGGATTCCCCCAGTGCATCCCAATAGGAGGTGCCCTCATGGGGATCATTTGGAATGACAGTGTAAAGGTATCTAGAATGTGCATAGATCAGATCAAACTATTTGGATTTCAAGATGGCCTCCTCTTCGGATTGGGGACATTTGGATGCGACGTCCTTTTCTATAGGTGGTAGCAAAGTTTTAAGGAGCCAATCCAGGAAGATCCTGTCATCGAGTGGAATCTTGCATAAGATATGGCATATTCGCCACTCATGGATGTGTTCAGTTATGTTGATCACAATATTCTCACAGCAAGATAGTAAGATCTCCACCCCTTCATCATATCTAATGAGGAGTTGGAAATAATGCAGGAACATGAAAGCCAAGGAGTTGATATTTGGGTACTTGGCTTGTGGTAGCTCAATGTACCACTTGGCTGCAGCACTTGTGAGGGAGCGTTGGAATAGTTTGAGCCTGATCGAATCATCTACGATGCTATTTGATGAGCACCATAGGTGAAACATCATGATGTGGTTTTGGGGGCACTCCCCTGCCTTCCCTTCAAAATTGGGAATGTCTGAGGGAAGTTTAGTTGGCATGGGAGGCCAAAATGCTTGATGGCGGATAGGTTCATTTGTTAACTAAGCCAATTCAGGTAGGTTGAGGCATGCCATGAAAGGAAGGTTTTACCCAAGGTTGATGTGAGATGGGGAAACAATGGTGGTGGGGTTTGCAGGGACATGATGCACCTACATAACTGGGGGTACTTGTGGTACCATTGTGGATGGGCTACTTCCACCATGTGTGATAGGAGGGGCAGTGTAGGTGGAAGGACCACTACCCCCAGGAATGCCAAGTGGGACAGTGTGGGTGGAAGGGACGCTTCCCCCATGTGTTACAGGTGGGACAACTTGGCTGGTCAATATGGGTGGTGGTATTTGTCTTATGATAGTTTGCATGACCGTGCTAGGGCCACCAGCAGGAGTGTTGGTGGTGGTTTGTGGTGTGGACATGGGTCCACTGCCAATCACTAAGCCAAAAAATGGATTCAGGATTGCACTAGCCATGGGGCTAGATGGTGCAATATGCATTTCTAGCTCAGAATTGTATGATTCTGAGTCTGAATCAGAGGCTATGTGGCCTTCTAATGGTGTAGAGGTTTGTCAAGAATGGTCTTGATGGTGTTGGTTCAAGTACCCGAACTGTGGTGGATCACCTCTCAAGCGTGAGGAAGAACGCGGGGGGTCAAATGTGTCTGATTTGTATGTCAAGTGCTGAAATATGGTAATGAGTTTTGGACCCTGGTTTTAATGGATTCTTATTGGCTTCAGGTGGTCACTAGGACACCAAGACTGCCAGAAGACAATGCTTGGATTTTTCCTCACAAGAGTGCTAGTCAATCGGTGGGGGTCATTGCCCATTTCGCTTGGCAATTCCTCTTAGCAGCTAGCTACTTTGGGGTTCCCGTGGTACTCCTTACAATGAATTTCTAGGCTGAGCCCAAGTACTTCCCATAGTTAAGGAATTTAGGGACTTATGTCCTCAAAGACTGCAGATGGTTGAATTAGTGCAAAATTATAAATTTTAATCACTAGCTCAATGTCATGAACTGAGTTTGGTTGTTTTATGTGGTAAGGTTTGTGTGTATGTATTTTATCTTTCTGTTACATTTAGTGGCTACTTGTATGGTTTATAAATAGTTCGCAGAGATTGTATTGTAGAACTTATAATGTGAATATAATTTTTAACATAGTAGTAAATTGTAAACATAAACTTGAATGCATGCCATACCTGAATCTGAATCTGAACCTAACTAGGTGACTGCCTTACACTTGTATTTCTATTCAACAAGGAAAGAGTGTTGGGCTCTCAACATAGTGGGACTAATCCCATCTGTATATCCTCAGGTCACTCTCTATATGCAAGGTCAGTCAACAGGGAGGACGCAAACACCATGAAACCCCCATTGGTCTCCACCCCCTCTACCTTCCAGGTCACCCATTTTTAGTGGTTTAGAAAAATGACAGGTGAAGTGCCTATTACGATATGAGCTTCACCCTTCATCTTATCCCAGAATACCCTACAGGGTGATGACTAGGTAGAGGAGGAAGGGCTAGGCAATATGTTAATTTCAACTTAAGAATTGAAACCTACAGTAATTTTTTGATTCAAGCTTTAAACAAATTCATTAACCAATTAACCATTTAATTTAATAGTGATTTACACATGCTGCAATAAAATATATAGATACTGAAAGGAAAGAGACACATATTTGATGGACAAAGGTGGATGAGTCAAACTGATTGTCCCAAATATTTAAAAATCCGAATCTGAGAGATAGATCACCCTTTTAAGGGAAAATGTGGTGATGGGATCACCAAATTTTCCCCAAAACAGGCGAGGGGGTCACTCAGAAACTGTAGACAAAAATGGTCTGGTTTCTGGGATGAGGTCACACCTTCCCTGACTTGGTCGCACCTTTTGGGCCTGAATGAGTGACCTGGACATGCCTTTTAGCCCAATAAGAGTGACCTGGTCCAAAAGATGAAAAATTCTTGAACCTCAGCCAGATCCAGCAGACATTAACCTGTACTGTGGCCAAATGGGATCAGTTTGTCCTTGAGGAGGCTTGACAATAACTAAAAATGTAGGAAAAGATAGATCTAAACTATATTTGAAAGAAAAATAAACTAGGGAAAATAAAACTAAAATGAAAAAATAAAACCCAGGGATCTTGTGGGATCGACCTGGTATGGTCGCCAAATCTGTAGTAGGGATTCGCCCTTACTATAGGGAGTAACATCTCCCTTCTGTCTATAGGACAGAAGGACATGGTTCCTCTAAGAATGGAGAATAGAAAGAAACAAACAGAAAATGAAATGAAACCCCTACACACACGGTTAGGGCTAAGCTCCACAACCCTACATCAAACTGTTATAAAACTAAAGGACCTGCAAGCAATCAATGGAAACCTGCAATAAACTGTTAAACAACAAACCTGCAAACAAATATATGTTAGAAAAACTACAATGTAAAGAAAGCAAAAGACAGTAAAAGACAAGTATACATTCTCTAGTTAGAATGGGCCACCATGCCCTAGCTTGGGAGAGCACCTCTCAATGGATGGCAGGAGCTATGGAGAAATGGAGAAATGGAGGAGAGGGAGGGTGAATGACTTGAGAGGCAAAGGGAGATGACAAGTGATTTGAGAGTGACCCCCACCCCTCTATTTATACTTTTTCTTGGGATTTTTAGGGTTTTAAGCCCCTGGTTGAGGCTTTAGCCCCTTTTTTGGGGATTTTACCCCTTTTCGCCCAATCCTTAGCTCCTTTGGGGGTTTTAAGCTCCTTTGAGGGGTTTTAGCCCCTTTTTGGAGGTTTTATCCCTTATGGGAGCTAGTTTGGCTCTGTTTAGGGGTTTTGAAGCCATTTTTCATATTTTTAAGCCTTCTTGAGGGTGTGGAGGTCAAATGAGGGTCGTGCATGGATTTCCTTGGGTGGTGTAGGTCATGTAGAGGTTAGTGAGTTATTTTTTGGGTTAACATGGATGGCTTAAAAAATAATAAATTGGACCATGAAAATTCAGAAAATTTTCATGAAATTGGAAGACGAGGGCATGAGAATCTACCTAGATCAAACATAGAGAGATTCCGTTGGCTGATGCTCCTAGAATTCGCTTCTAAATTTTTGAGTTCAAATACACTATGTTGGGTAAAAATTTCAAATCATATGAAAATTTAATTTTTTTTACTATTTATAGTTTTTTTTTAAATTTTTACCCACTTTTCTATAGTTTTTGACCATTTTGGATTGTTTGAAATAATTTGATGATGTAGGAGTCCATTTTGAGTGCAGTTTGACAGTGTCTTTGATTCGTTCATGCCTACTGTAGGTATTATGTCTAAAATGCCATATAGGAGGAGACACAGTTTGACTGGCTTTTTGGTTTTTTGATTTTTTCGGTTAACACTATTTGACCATGTCTTTTTCAAGCTTTTCAAAAACCAAAAAGCCAGTGTTAACCAAAAAAACCCTACAATGAGATCTACATGACCTACACCACCTAAATAAATCTACGTACAACCCTCATTTGACCCCATTTGACCCCCACACCCTCAAGAAGGCTTAAAAATATGAAAAAGGGCTTAGAAACCCCTAAAAAGAGCCAAAATAGCTCTCATAGGGTCTAAAGAATCCGGATAAAACCCCTCAAAGGAGCTTAAAACTACCAAAAGAGCTAAATATTGAGCAAAAGGGGCTAAAATCCCAAAAAAGGGGCTAAAGCCCCAACGAGGGGCCTAAAACTCTAAAAATATTGAGAAAAAAGTATAAATAGAGGGGTGGGGGTCACTCTCAACTCACTCCTTCACTCCCTATCGTTATGATATCCATGTGAGGGCCTCAAGACCATTTTCCTTTCAATCCATTCACCCTCCCTCTCTTCAATTCCTCCATTGAGCCATAGCTCCCCATTCCTAAGATAGGTGCTCTCCCAAACTAGGGCATGGTGGCCCATTCCAACCAAAAGGTATACTTGTTTTGTTTTATGTCTTTGCTTTGGTAGATGGTAGTTTTTCTAATAGTATTTGTTTGCGGGTTTACTGCTTAACATGTTCTTAGAGGTTTGCATTGATTGTTTGTAGGTATTTTGGTTTTCTAACAATTGTATGTAGGGTCTTGGAGCTTAACCATAACCTTGTGTGTAGAGGGGTTTCATTTTTTCTCATTTTTGTTTCAGTCTATTTTCTTTCTATTATTTCATTCTCATAGGAACCCTACCCTTCCATCCTATACATAGAAGGAATCCATTCCTACTCTGTAGCTAGGTTGAAATCCCTACTACAGATTTGGCGATGATACCAGGTCAATCCCACAGGATCCCTAGGTTTTATTTTCCCTAGTTTAGTTTTCTTTCAAATCTAGATTAGATATATCTTTTCCTGCATTTTCAGTTACTATCAAGCCTCCTCAAGGCCAAACCGAGCCCATTTTCCCACAATATAGGTTACTGTCAGCCGGATCTGACTCACGTTCAAAAACATTTCACCTTTCGAAGCAGGTCGCTCTTATCAGGCTAAAAGGTGCGAACAGGTCACTCATTTAGGCCCAAAAGGTGTGAGTAGGTCACTGATTTAGTCCCGAAAGGTGTGACTTCAACCCAGAATCCAAAAATGCTTGTATGTGGTTTCTGAGCGACCCCCTCTCCTATTTTGGGGAAAATTTGGTGACCCCCTCGCCACATTTGCCCCGAAACGAGTGATCTATCTCTCATATTTGGATTTTTAAAGATTAGGGAATGTTAGTGCGGCTCATCTGCCTCTGTCCATCAAAACTGTGTCTATTTCCTTTCAGTACCTATTCATTTTATTATAGCATGTGTAAATCATTGTTAAATTGAATGGCTAATTGATTGATGAATCTGTTTAAAGCTTTAATAAAAAAATAACTGCAGGTTTCAATTTTTTAAGTTGAAACTAACATCTTTCCTAGCCATTCCTCCTCTACCCAGTCATCACCCTTCGAGGTATTTTGGGATAAGACGAAGGGTGAAGCTTGTATAGTAATAGGAACTTCACCTGTCATTTTTCAAAACCACTAAAAATGGGTGACTTGTAAGGTAGAGGGCGTAGTAGGCCTAGGGGGCCTCATGGCGCTCAACGTCCTCCCTGTTGACCGACCTTGCATCCTAAGGGTGACCTGAGGATCTATGGATGGGCTTAGTCCCATTTTGTTGAGATCCCAGCACCCTTTCCTGGTTGAAGAGAAATACAGGTGTAAGGAAGTCACCTAGTCAGGCTATCATAGTTCAGATTCAGATATGGTACATGTTTAAATTTATGTTTATAATTTATTTCTTTCATAAAAAATGTTTCAAACTATGTGGAATATTCATAAACCATTCAAGCATCCACTGAATACAACAAAAATACAAAAGGACATGCACACAAACCATATCATAAAAAACAACCAAACTCAGTTCATGACGTTGAGCTAGCCATTAAAATATATAATTTACACTAAGTCAAACATCTGCAGTCTTTGAGTACATAATTCCTTGACTGCCTTAACCATGGGAAGTACTTGGGCTTAGCCTAGAAACTCATTGTGAGGAGTACCACGGGAACCCCAAACTAGCTAGCCGCTGAGAGGAATTGCCAAGCAAAATGGGCAACGACCCCCACCGATTGACTAGCACTCCCATGAGGAAAATGCCAAGCGCTGTATTCTGGAAGTCTTGGTGGTTGAGTGACCACTTGAATCCAATAGGAAGCTACTAAAACCGAGGTCCAAAAATAATTACCATATTTCACCATTTTGACATACAAATCAAACACGATTGATCACCCATGTTCTTCCTCACACCTGAGAGGCGATCCACCACATTTAGGGTCCTTGAACCAACACTGTCGAGACCATTCTTGATGACCCTCTACACCATCAGAAGGCCATACATCCTTTGATTTAGACTCAAAAACATACCAATCTGAGCCAGACCTACATACTGCACCATCTAGCCCCATGGCTGGTGCAAACCCAGATTAATTTTCTGGCTTAGTGATTGGTAGCAGACCCATGTCCACACCCCACACCACCACCAACACCTTTTTTGGTGGCCCTAGGATCGTCATGAAAACCATCATAAGCCAACTACCACCACCTATATTGACCAGTTAAGTTGTCCCACCTATAACACATGGGGGTAGTGTTCCTTCCACCCACATTGTCCCACTTGGCATACATGGGGGCAGTGGGACTTCCACCTAAACTGCCCCTCCTATCACACATGGGGGAAGTGGCCCTTGCACTCACACAGTTCCTTTTACCACACTTGGGGGCAATGACCCATTCACAACGGTGCCACAAGTATCCCCAGTTATGCTGGTGCATCGTGTCCCTGCAAACCCCACCACCATTGCTGCCCCATATCACATCAACCTTGGGTCAAACCTTCCTTTCATGGCACTTCTCAACTTTCCTAACTTGGCTTGGTTAACAAATGACCCTATCTGCCATCAAACGTTTTATCCTCCCATTCCAACCAAACTTCCCTCAGACATTCCCAAGTTTGAAGGGAAGGAAGGGGAGTTCCCCCAAAACCACATCATGATGTTTCACCTATGGTGCTCTTCAAATAGCATTGTATATGATTCAATCAGGCTCAAACTATTCCAACGCACTCTCACAGGTGCTCCAGCCAAGTGGTACATTGAGCTACCACAAGCCAAGTACCCATATTTCAACTCCTTGGCTTTCATGTTCCTACAGTATTTCCAACTCCCTGTTAGATACGACGAAGGGGTGGAGATATTGCTATCATGCCTCTAGAATACTGTGACCCACATAAACAACCACATCCATGAGTGAAAGCGACGATGTAGTTTGTGCAAGATCCAACTTAATGACAGAATCTTCCTGGATTGTTTCCTAAAAACCTTGCTACCACCTATAGAAAAGGACGTCGCATCTGAACGTCCCCAATCTGAAGAGGAGGCCATCTTGAAATCCCAGTATTTTGATCGGATCTATGCATAGTCTGGATATCTTTACACTGTCATTCCAAATGCTCCCCATGCAGGCATCTCCTACCAGGAGGCACCGGGGGCATTCCATGCCGTAGATGGCATCCTAGGTTCTATCTCCCACCAACCACAACACTGTCTGAAACCACCTGCAATACCACCACAACCAAGAAACACCCCTAGTGTTTCCTACCAAAACCAAAATCCAAACTATGCAGGAATGATGTCCCATTATAGAGCCACAACTTCTTATGCACAACCTCCTCCACCACAGTATGCCCAAGCATTAGCTTGGCCGACACAACAATACATGGGACAAATGCCCACATTTGTGGCACTGGCACCCACCCAAGTATACCATGCACCACCGGTGCAAGATTTTCAACCCCTGCCCCTGCTCCACCTGCTCCATTGGGATAGGTGTTTGCATAAAAAAACTGTCCCAACTAGCCAGCAGCCAATAAACAACAAGGGAAAGCCAAGAATAACTGACCCCGAAACCAAGGAAACAATCAACCACAGGGAGGTGGTCAACAACCAAATCCTCCCAACAATGCCACAATGAATCGGCCACCCCAAAATACTCAATGACCAAATGCACCAAGACACAATGCTCCATTGCGTACAAACCAACTGTGCACATTATGCAAGGTCTATGGGCACTACACACATGAGTTTTCCTTCATGGGTTGTGCTAAGTAGGCCATTAGGAACAAGGTTCAACATGCCACCAATACAACAGACCAAGACCAACCCAACCCAGCACCACCAAGACCTCCTCTTATGGTGCTCCAAAACTCATTACCATTCCAAGGACTGGTGGAAACTGCACCTCCTCCCCAACCCAATCCCAATGCCCCAGGGGCACCTCCGATGGCAGAAACAGGTGTTCACCACCTAGTAGCTATGACAACTCAAGAGGTCAATTTACAAACTAGATGAAATTAATACGGAACCAACAACGAACCTACTGACAGCTCAACGACATCTACGTCCAAAACATCCAATGAACCTCTTCAGTTACCCCCTTTCCTGCGTCCCCCCATACGTTGGGTTTCCAACAATGCCACGGCTAGAGGTGACATCAGCGACAACATCGTGGATGATTTGGCCCAAATAGCTACCACCATGTCTGCTCTTGAGGTACTCAAAACTTTCCCAACGCAGTGGAAAGCCTTACTAGCCACCCTGGGTGCTGTAGACCCCTCTGACTCTAAGTTGATCACATTCGACACAGAGAATGGAGAACTACGGATGCCATCAACCATTTCCTTCCAAATATTGGTGTCTATCCAGAATTTGGTCGTACACTGGTGCATAGTGGATGAGGGGGCATCCACGTGCGTTATGTCTACCCTAGTCTGGCAGAAGCTTGGATCCCCAATTCTGCAACCATCCTTTACTACTCTGCGGGCTTATGATGGCCATCCCACTAAATCCCAAGGAATCCTCCCTCATGTCCCCATCACATTAGCCAAGAAAATATTACTAATTGACATAGAGGTTGTCAATGCTCAGTTGGACTATAACCTTCTCCTCAGAAGAAGTTATATGCACGCCATGAGAGCCGTACCATCAACTATTTTTCATCTCATGATTTTCACCCATGAAGGAAAAATTGTGACGGTTCACCAACTAACTTATCATGATATGCAAGGGCTAACGACACCCACCAATGTTATCCCTACGATCAACACCATTGATCCGAAAGGGCTGACCACACCCACCAATGTTATCCCTGCGGTCAACACCATGATTGACAACATACCGACCTCCCCATTATTGAATGTGGGCCCTAGGATTTTTTTTGATACCAATATTATGGATTCATTCCCCTTAGTGTCACCACCACTGACACCAAATGAGACTACGGATTTGTGCATGCTCTCATCCATCACTTCCGCACCCAAACAACAACCGCAACCACAGCCCCAAATGCAACACCGTCTGCAGCAGCAACATCAACAGTAGCCGATACATCATCCACAGCCGTAGCATTACACGCAGTCGTAACCACAACCTCATCCCCACATACAACCATTAGGGAGTTATCCGGGCTTCTCCCCAGTCCACACAATTCCCTTCCTCTTTCCCCCGCCTAGTGTCATGAGCAAGCCAGTAATGGCTACCTTAAACTTACCCAATTTTACATTGGGAATTCCTGTGTGGTACCTGGATCCACGAGATCAACCACCAATGCCGTAGGTAGTATTAACCCCCATGAAACCCATTGTGTTCGAGCCTCATCCTCCACCCGACCGACAAAAACTAACCACCACAACCACACCCACACTACCCTACCCAAAAAGGGCCAGGGGAAAAAACACGAAAGGTACTGCTGAACCTCTACAGATCCTACCTTGTGCCATCTATGAAGACTACAGCCATCCAACTCAAAACTTCCCTGAGATTCTCATAATCTGTGCATATTTGGATGCCATGGATACAACGAAAAACCTCCTCATGGTTGAACTCCCAAGAGGGACAATAGAGAGAAACAAGTCATTTAGAACAAACCATGGTTGTGCCCTTTGCGGTTTGTATGGACACTAATCTCACCACTACCAAGACTTGTCCTAGTTCTGAATGGATCTAGCCAACCTTCGACAACATTCCCTTGAATCTGAGATCACTCTGATCGAAGAAGTTCACCCCCCACCTCCTTCTTTGGACACCGTGTCCATTTACATGATGTCCATTTCTTCCAACCCTCTTGTCTCCACCATCCATGATGGTCCATTAGGCCTGCCTCTTTGTTTCTTCCATAATTATGAGGAGATACTTGAAGCATTAACTTCCCTAGAATACCCATGGGACGACATGCACCATCGCTCGTTCTTCCTCCCCGAAGAACTTGTCGCAGACTAACCATTTTTTCATGGAAACCAAAGATTTCATTCATGGGAAAGTCGACTGGTTCAAAAATCCCATTCCACCACTAGATTCCTTTGAAGAAGGGAACACGGCCAACTTCTTGCCAACCATCAAAATCAACATCTCAACCAATCCTAACGTTGTTGAAGAAATCATGCTCAGGGCATCCTACTCATGGAAAGAAGTCGCTGCCTACAAATTTCTCTTCCAAGAATTCTGTGACATCTTTGCCCGGTCTTACACTAAAATGGCCATGTTGGATCCATCCATTATGGAACACCACATCAACACATGGCCTGATGTGGCCCCCATACACCAAAAGCAATGACCCATCCATCCTTCCAAAGTGGCTACGGTCAAAGCCGAAATAGAGAATTTGAGCATAGCCGGCTTCATTTACCCCATTGCATACACCACTTGGGTTTCTAATCCTATTCCTGTGAACAAAAAATAGGGTACCATCCACATTTGCACATACTTTCATGACCTGAATTGGGCGTGCCCCAAAGACAACTTCCCAACACCCTTCATTGATCAGATTATCGATGTATGCGCTAGACATGAGATCTTGTCCTTCATGGACAGATTTTCTGGATACAACCAAATCTAAATCCGTAAAGAAGATAATTACAAGACTGCATTCACAACCTCGTGGGGTACATTCTCCTATCGAGTAATGCCTTTTGGTCTAAAGAATGTTGGAGCCACCTTCCAGCATGCCATGACACACTGTTTCTGTGACCTCATCCACATCATGTTGGTCTATCTTAACAACCTAATTGCATGGTCACAGAAGCAAGCAGAACACATAGATGACTTGCGGCAAGCCTTATTGTGATGTCACAAGTACAAAATCATCTTGAACCATTTCAAGTGTGTTTTCTGTGTCCCAACAGGCCGTCTCCTAGGGTTCATCATGTCATACAAAGGAATGACAGTTGATCCCCTGAAATTCCAAAGCACTTTCCCTCTAACATCACCTTTTTAAGTGACGGTCGTTCAGCTTGTAATATAGTCTTGTCCCTTTTTGTTTTACAATGTTTTTACCACAAATAAAAAACCCCCCATTAGGGGTAGCACCATTAGCTACTGGTTCAAAGTCACCCAGAGCCTGTTCGAGACACCCTTCACACCTCTAGGCTCAAATTTATATCTTCTAATCAGACCATCATCTCATGTTTAACAAGTAATTTTAGGGACCACTTCTTGGAAGTTACCTCGGTTTATGAGTCACATAATTATGATGTAAGTGTCTCTGGACCTGTACATGCATTACACTTTCCTACCACCAATCATGCGGGTTCCTGGGCCACCTCCTGTAAGGAATATCATTTTACTTCAGCATATAACTATCTAATATGTCCAACGCACCTTACGCGGGTCTCCAAGCCACCACCCAGAGGATGGATCATTTATTTTACATACATTTGGCACATAACTACCTCCGGACTTGCACTCACATCACATGTAGTCAATTTCGTCCACCACAACTCACACCAAGCTCTCCTAACTTCTATCTGAGAGCCACCTCAGTTTGTGTGCCTCTGCTGTACCGATTTGTGTGCCTCTACCACGATCTATCCCACACATGTATTGATATGTTTAAGAGCCACCTGCTCCATCCATACTGCATGGATGACCTTGGGACCACTATCCACTGTCCCGGCATGGGGCACCACTTCTTCCACCATGATCGGTTGACCACATTAGATTTTCTTTTAATCTCTTTTTTACTCCTAAAAGAATGAAAGATTTTTGGGCGTAGCTGCTTCCTTTCCTGCTCATTAAAGTATAGGAAAGGGCGTCTACATCGTCTCATTTATCTCCTTCTGTGGACCATGTAGACCATAAAATGAAAAGGACCACCTTGGCATATCCAATCCAAGACCATTCCCCTCTGCATCCTTTTATGCTTTCTCGGGCAGAGGGGCCGAATTTTATGAAAAATCTCACCATGGGTTGTCGTTAAGCTCTTTTCCAACCTTCTCATCAAGAAAAGATCACTGAGCAAACTTGGTTTCATTCATGCACATAAAATTATCTGAATGACCATCTAGTAAGTATAGGTTTAACCTTTGCTGGCCTGACTGGACTACCAATGGTAAAGAAGTCTCTCATCCCCTAAAGTATGGGTGAGCTCTCCTTTGTATACTTTTATCCTTTTTCGAGCAGAAAAGACTACCAATGAAAAAGAACCTCCACTGGAGTCTTCTTCATGCTTTTAGACTCTCTAAAATTGAAATCACCATCAAGCATTTACTTTCTCGGGCTCACCAAAAATCCATGAGATCGTACCACAATGGTGTCTTTAGACACCACCCCACAGATAACAGTTTGGGAGCATTCCCACTTTGGGTCGCCTTTGTTCAAAGTACTTTGCAATGTGTCTTTCTTCGATCCCATTAATATCAAAAGTGTCTACCTCCTCCCATTAGAGGAAATTTGGGGTCTAAAATGGGCCTTATAAGAAAGCACACCAAGAATAAATTTTGTGAGTTGGAATTCAAGAACCAATAGAATTTCAATAAAATGAGTCAACTATAATGGTTGAATTGACATATTTGTCATAAAAGAAAACTACTTTTTTTGTTCGTATTTTTGACATATCTCCCTATGTTTTTAATCAAATTTCAAGTGGGAGAGCTTGTTGGATGCAGAATTTAATTCCGCAGCCAACAGGAACCCACATTGCATACTTTTGATGGATCCTGCTACCCCAAAAATAAGAAATACCTGAAAAAAATGTGATGATGATGTCATCATCACATTTTTTCAGGTATTTCTTGTTTTTGGGGTAGCGGGGTCCATCAAAAGTATGCAGTGTGGGTACTTGTTGGATGTGGAATTAAATTTCGCATCCAATGAGCTCTCTCGCTCATAATTTGAGTAAAAATACAGGGAGATATGTCAAAAATACAAACACAAAAAGTATTTTTTTTCATTCTTCCTCCAAAATTAATAAATATTATTTTATTATTTAAACTATTATTTTATTATTTAAACTATTATTATATTATTTTCCTTAGGAGGTCAATTTTATACCTTAAATTTCCTCTAATGAAGTAATTCTCATCTGCAGTGACATTCATGGTATTACAACTATCATCCCTTTCCCATGAGTCAATTTCATTTGCTGCCTGGTCCTCCCTGCCATCATACTCTGAACAAAGGAAGTTTGAGTCCAATACACTTCCTTTGCACTTGTTCAACTCCTTCCCTCCCCCTCCCCCCCCGTTCAGTGGGTCAGTCCTCAGATTGTCTCACACCTTTGGGTTATCTCCCTCATGCTTCTGGTTAAGGAAAAACCATTTCCTTGACCAGGGACAGGTCTCCCTATGTCGACGACAACACATGTATTTTATAGGATAGAACTAGAGGTCCTTGTATCTTGATTTCATTAACCTCATTGATGAGTTCCTTGGACCACCTGAGAGGAGTCCTTAGTGCCTCTCGGGATGGTTGTTTCTCATGTGCTTGACTCCATCTACATCATCGCATCGTTGAGATTCGTACATGGTATTGGTCCTTGCAGTAGTTGGTCAAAGACCCTGGATGTCACCTAACTCTAGCACCTTGATAAGTCTATTTGAAGGATCCCAATAGGTTCATGTCCCTTGTGATTTATGGGTTACATTGGAGATAGTGTTCAGAAGCCCCAACAATGCTTCTATATAGATTTATGATTGATGCAACATATTTGTACCATAGATACTGACTCTCTGTTAGTGAGTCCATACAAATATGTACTGTTCCATATCTAGTAAGCCATCAGTCATGAAGATATAGCATTCCATGAGAATGCCATGGGTCCAATGTAACAGTCCTTCAGATTAGTATTGTATTCAACCTCTCATTGAGGAAACCATTATTGTAATAGGAGTTGTACATGATCGTCTCTTGTATTATGAGCTTAGATCGGATTATTCTTTTGACATCGTTAGGAGCATGGGGATGCCTGCCTCATTGATATACATGTCACACATTATTTTTATCTCACCCATTGATGGGAACCATATTAATACAAAAACCAAAAGCCACCATGCCCCAGCCTAGGAAGCCCCACCTCTCCCCAAGAAAATCCTATGATGTTCGTCGATCATACGATGAGCTCCTACCCTCACACATCAGGGGGAAATATGTTAACCAAAAAAATCCCACAATGATCTCTACATGACCTACACCACCTAAAGACATCTACATACGACCCTCATTTGACCCCATTTGACCCCCACACCCTCAAGAAGGCTTAAAAATATGAAACAGGGCTTAAAAACCCCTGAAAGGAGCCAAAATAGCTCTCATAGGGCTAAAGCCTCCAAAAAGGGGCTAAAACCCCTAAAAGGAGCTTAAAACCCCCAAAAGAGCTAAAGATTGAGTGAAAGGGTCTAAAATCCCAAAAAAGGGGCTAAAGCCCCAACTAGGGGCTTAAAACCCTAAAAATATGGAGAAAAAGTATAAACAAATGGGTGGGGTCACTCTCAACTCACTCCTTCACTCCCTATCGTTATTATGCCCATGTGAGTGCCTTGAGACCATTTTCCTCTCAAGCCATTCACCCTCTGTCTCCTCCATTCCTCCATTGAGCCATAGCTCCCCATTCCTATGAGAGGTGATTTCCCAAGATAGGGCATGGTGGCCCATTCCAACCAGAAGGTATACTTGTTTTGTTTTATATATTTTATTTGGTAGATTGGAGTTTTTCTAACAATATTTGTTTGCAAGTTTATTGCTTAACATGTTCTTGCAGGTTTTCAATGATTGTTTGCAGGTATTTTGGTTTTCTAACAGTTGTATGCAGGGTCTTGGAGCTTAACCCTAAACTTGTGTGCATAGGGGTTTCATCTTTTCTCATTTATATTTTAGTCTCTTTTCTTTATGTTCTTTCATTCTCACAGGAACCCTACCCTTCCATCCTATAGATGGAAGGAAGCCATTCCTGCTCTGTAGCTAGGGTGAAATCCCTACTACAACTGGATAGGAAAAGATGTTATCTTTGGCAGCAGTCGAGTCATGTCGCCTTTGAACAAAGCACTGTATATCACATCTATTGGTTGGGTTAGTAGTTTGAATTTAGGAGCTATACTCATATCTATGAGTTTATCTCCATTGATTGGTTAAGCTTTTAGTCCCTATGGAGCCTCTATCGATGCATCATGTGTCACAAATATGTCTCAGTTTTGTATATCGAGTCTATGCTACCTACATTTAGTCACCATTTGCCTTTATGCTCTTGTTTGAAGGAATTTGAAGCCTGATTCAACCATTCCTCAGTTGTCTTGACTTCGTATGTCGACCATTCCTAGTACTATTACTGGTTCATGCACATCTTTTTTGAGTCCTTCCACATTATACAGCATTGCTGAGTACCTCATGTTAGTTGATGGGAGATTCCTTAATGCCCTCCTTCCAGTGGATTCCATCCCATCGACTTCAGATCATTTATTTTGGGATAGGATTCTAGAGCCATTTGAGTTCCTTGAGACTTACAGTCATCAGTGGTAGGATCTCTCACCATCGATAGTTTTGGGAATTCATCAATGTCCCCTAATCGATGGATTCTTCCAATTGTTCAACCTCAACACATTTATTTGCACTTGTTAGATTGCACTCTAGTACCTTGATTCCCATTTTCATTATCGGTGGGTGATCTCGCATCTGTTAATGGTATACATCAATGACTGGTAATTAGACGATGGACTACTATTTTCAACCTCGACACCTCTATTCACATAGTAGGACATGTACTCGTAGAGGTTTACGTAGAATACTTTCAAGATTGGGCGCATTTCATATATTCTACCTCCTTTATCATGCCAGTGTTCATGAGATTTCAGCTCTCGTGACTTGATTCCAGTGTATGTCAGATATTTTCATCCATTATGGAGATCTTGATCCATGCTATATCTTTAGCTTTCATGGGGATCTTGGTCCTTTGTATATATTCATCATGGAGATTCTGATCTATTGTATATTGTACGTGGCAATGACCACACATGTCATAGTTTGTATCTCGAGCCTACCCATGGCCATTGTACTCTTATGTGTCCGGGACTGCTATATGTATTTTCAGTCATGTGCAAAGTTTGATTATTGTATTATACTATTGGATGGCTGGTTCTTCCACCTGGTTCTTCATCACTTCACTTCTGGGATGGATTTATAATGTATTCCAGCCATCATGTTACCCCTCTGACCTCACACATTAGGGGGTAGCTGATTTTACCACACATGGTTGATCACACTTTTATGGCCTTCCCTGTCCCTCTGCAGACTCTTTGGACCCCACGGACTATTTTTGTACCTTTGATGTTTCCAATGTCATCCCTAAAAACACTCGTTATTTGTTGTACATGACTTTTAATCCCATTCTCACGTATATACGCGGATATTACCCCTAAACCCATGTACATTGGGATGTGTGTAAAAGGCCAAATATTTTTGGAGTTTTCCTTGATGTGGATCTGAGTCACTTGTCTCTTGGCCTTCCATATGCCTCAATATCGCTCGGATTTAACCTTCCATTACCGCATTGAAGCTCTATATAAGGAACCCTTTGGATATATTGAAGAATAGGAATTAAAGAGCAAGAAAAATATAGTCCATTGTTGCCGTAGCTTGCTTATACTTGAGTCTCCATCCCTTTGTCCCTTGGAGCACTTTGTGTTCTTCCCAAGCTTTCCTTTGCTTGTGATATTTCTATCAACAGATGGAGGATTGAGGTGGTAGAGGCTCAGGTGGAGGACTCAGTTTCTCTCGTTCATAGATGTGCCGACAGAGATTGTCACTTATGTAATCTCTGATTTACTTAATAGAAATATCTTTTCCTATCCATTGATATGCATTTAAATGAATATTGAATCCATGGATGTGTTTAATTTCTTATGTATCATTGATTATATATGCTAGAGTAGGCCTAACACTATATTATATAGCATGCTTTCCTTGTTTACTGTTGTTGAGAGTGAATTGCTAATGAAAGCTGGATTGGAAAAAGATCAACGGGGATCTACTACAACTGTCCAGAATAAGGTATGTTTTGAGATCATTTAGTGTTAGATGTTGTATTTCTCTTGCATATGGGGAAGGGATTGATTCCTATGGTTTCTCTGTCTATTGTGGTACACCCCAAGCCATACGAAGTTTTCTCCATAACAGAATTGGCGACCATACTGGGGAGGTTCCTAGTTGTTGTATTTCTCTTGCATATGGGAAAGGGATTGATTTCTATGGTTTCTCTGTAACACTAACAATTAGCATGTCATCCCAGACCGAGAGTGACCAGGTGTCCCTGAATGACATTTTCATGCAACTTGCAACTTGACATAACTCAGAAACCGGAGGACGGATCGATGAGCCATCAACTCCATTGGTATCCTCCCATGCCATTACCTCTAATTTGCTCTCTCCATTGTGTTTGCATGGCCCAATGACTTCAATGCGCATCGATTTTGTAAACTTAGGTTTTGCTCATTTTCCTTCAATGCAAATCTCGCATGGGTGGGTCAACTCTGTAAAACCCTCCACTATGCTGGTCTTGGTGGTGTTCCCATATTTACATTGGCCATACACACCTATCAGATCCAATGACATGCAATATTGCTACTCTATTTGGTTTTTCACTCCTGGATGAGTGACCAAGTGTTCCTGAATGAAATTTTCATGCGACTGGAAACTCGACATAACTTGGCAACCAAAGGTCGCATCGACAAGCCATTGAATTTGTTGGTCTTGTAGCATGGCATTACCTCTAGTGGTCCCTCTCCATTGCATTTGCATGGCCCAGTGACTTCAATGAACATCAGTTTCGTAAACTAGGGTTTTGATGAGCTTCCTTCAATGCAACTCTCACATTGGTGGGTCAACTCTGCAAAACACTCCATCGTTTCAGTATTGGTGGTGTTCCCATATCAGCATTGGCCATACACACCTTTTAGAGCCAATGACATGCAATCTTGCTGCTCCATTTGTTTTATTTCTCCTAGGACGAGAGTGACCAAGTGTCCCTAAATGACATTTTCATGCGACTTGTAACATGGAAACCGGAGGTTGGATCGACGAGACGACGACTCCTTTGGTATCTTGGCATGCCATTACCTCTAGTGGAGCCTCTCCATCACGTTTTCATGGCCTAATGACTTCAATGTGCATATTTCTCAGTTTCCTTCAATGCAACTCTCACACTGGTGGGTCAACTTTGCAAAACCCTCCACTATGCAAGTCTTGGTGGTGTTCCCATATCAGCATTGTCCATACACACCTGTCAAAGCCAACGACATGCAATCTTGCTGCTCCATTTGGTTTTTTGCTCCCAGATGGAGAGTGACCAAGTGTCCCTGAATAACATTTTAATGCAACTTGCAACTCAACATAACTCAGAAATCGGAGGTCAGATAGATGATTCATTGACTCCATTAGTCTCCTAGCATGCCATTACCTCTAGTGGGCCATCTCCCCCATGTTTTCATGGCCCCGTGACTTCAATGTGCATAGGTTTCGTAAACTAGGGTTTTGCTCAGTTTGCTTCAATGCAACTCGCACATTGGTGGGTCAACTCTACAAAACCCTCCACCATGCCAGTCTTGGTGGTGTTCCCATATTGGGATTTTTCATACACACCTGTCGAAACCAACAACATGCAATATTGTTTCTCTTTTTCGTTTTTTGCTCATGGATTGAGAGTGACCAAGTGTCCCTAAATGAAATTTTCATGCAACTTGAAACTCGATATAACTTGGAAACCAGAGGTTGGATCAACACAGCATCGAATCCATTGGTCTCCTGGAATTCTATTACCTCTAGTGGGCCCTCTACACTGTGTTTTCATGGCCCAGTGACTTCAATGTGCATCGGTTTCGTAAACCAAGGTTTTTCTCAGTTTCCTTCAATGCAACTCTCACATTGGTAGGTCAACTCTACAAAACACTCTGCTGTGCCAGTATTAGTGGTGTGCCCATATTAGCATTGGACATACACACCTGTCGAAGCCAATGACATGCAATCTTGTTTCTCCATTTGGTTTTTCCCTCTCGGACCGAGAGTGACCAAGTGTCCTTGAATGAAATTTTTGTGCGACTTACAACTCGACATAACTCGACAACTGGAAGTTGGATCAATTAGCCGTTGACTCTGTTGGTCTCTTGGCATGTCATTACCTCTATTGGGCCCTCTTTACTATGTTTTCATGGTCGAGTGACTTCAATGTGCATCAATTTTGTAAACTAGGGTTTTGCTCAATTTCCTTCAATGCAACTCTCGCACTGGTGGGTCAAATCTACAAAACCCTCCACCGTGCCAAGTTTGGTAGTGTTCCCATATCGACATTGGCCATACACCCCTGTCAAAGCCACTGTCATGCAATCTCCCTGTTCTTTTTGGTTTTTTGCTCCCAGACTAAGAGTGATCAAGTGTCCCTGAATGACATTTTCATGCGATTTGCAAATCGACGAATCATGAACTCTGTTGGTCTCTTGGCATGCCATTACCTCTAGTGGGCCCTCTCCACCATGTTTGCATGGGACAATGACTCCATCGAATTCGTAAACTAGGGTTTTTCTTAGTATATTTATTGATGTTGTAATTTGTTGTAACAAGAGGTTTTGGATATGTTATATGCTTGGAAAGAGTGCCCTAAGGGATGTATCTTCATGGTGTTAATGTACACTTGGACTAGGGTTTATTTTCTTGGGTTTCCTATGATATTAGGATGAATATAAGTGAAATATTGGACCATAGTGACCACCTTCACACACATGTTGAGGAGAAGCAAATGAGCATAGTAACCACCTTGGCACTCATATTGAGGATAAGCATTGGAGCATTGTAACAACCTCTGACACATATGTTGAGGAGCATTGGGAACAAGAAGATGTGGTACACAACTAGAGGAGGAATGCATTACGTGAGGAAACTTGGATATGCATGAGGATACTAGGGTTTATATATGTAAGTAAACCTTGGAGAAGGAGATATAATAATAGAGGAATTGATGGTTATCTTGCATAATCTAGAGCTCTTATTGTGAAGGCAAAGCAGGTAGAATTAAGGTTCCAACCCCATAGAAGATACAAAGAAAAGAGATAATGTCTTTGGTGATATTGCAATCTTGTTCTTGTGTGATACATGGAGGTTAGGAAAAGACCATGGAAAACTTAACTTGATAAGTCTCGAGCTTCTTTTGATTCCTTGCTTAGAAGGATATTTTTTTAAGTTTACTTGATTTTCCATGGAGTTCTTTGTGCTTATGTTGATGCAATAGAAAAATAACTAGGGTTTGAGGAATCATCCTAGGATAGACATGTTAGCGTCAAAACTAGTGCTAGACTTGTCTGAAATGCCATGTGCTTCTATGATGAAAGATGATTAGGGTTTATAAACCCTAACAAGGAAAACAATTATAGTGTGGATACCTTAATGACAACAATGATAGTTTGGGGATAGCTTCGCTTATGGTTTCCAAATATATATACATAGATATCATATATATACATATACATAAGAACTATTCCAGCTGTCCAAATATTGTGTACTTGGAGATTTGAATTTTGACTTATATTATCTTTATGATTGGGTATATTCTAGCATTGGTTATGCATGCTGATTTGAGATAATATTGGGTTGAATTTGTTAAGTAAACTTTACTGGTGTTTATTTTGTTATATATCCTAAGTGCAAACCTTTGAATAGGTTATCATGAACTTATGTACACCCAAAGAGAACATGTCGCTACCAAAGGAAGGGTCAATAGGGATGACACTATAGGAAGTGAGTGGGTAATATATGAAGGCAAGGAAGTGACCTTAGGCTATGATAGGTGGGTAAGAAGGCTATTAGGGCTGCCCTAAATAGGATATTACAGTCAAGAAGTTAGGGTATCTTAGGATGAGTTAGTGCTGTGTCTTATGGTTTCCCACTACTATTATTAAAGTCTAGTTTGATAGGCAGTCCTAGGGTTAATAAACATTAGCAAATGGAGTAGAACACCTATTGATATGGACAAGGAAAGTACAAAACACATGTAAGATGAAGATGAGCTATGTTTTACTTATTTCACTATGGTTTATAAAAGGAGTGCTCATGAAGATGTAACCCTAGCTTATGTGAAGTAAACCACGTTTAAGATTTGAAGTATTTCATTTGATTAGTCTATAAAGAATATGTGACATATGAATACAAAACCTAGGTTATGCATGCTACCCTAAAAAACCATTTGGGTCAGGGTTTCTGTTAGCTCTCAGTGAAACTATTCTAGGTTGTAGCTCGAAGATGCCTAGTAACTTAATATATTCTTTCAATGATGGGTATGTGGTTGGATCAAGATGAATATCTAACATCACTAGATTGTCTACTCAAGATAGTATTTAGTATAGTCAAACAATATAAAGCCTTCAAGGACTATTATCTGATAGGTAGAAGGATAAAGAAACTAATAAATTAACCAAAACATACATAAAGCAATTATATATGATGGGCCTATTAACTAGCAATGAGTGCTAATGATCCTAGTTTGAATAATCAAAGGTGAGATGATAGTTACCATAGGATTATAAAAATAGACAAAGAATACCATTCAACTCAATAGCATAGAAGAAAGATAAGAAAAGAAGATCTGACAATGATGAAAGAAAGAAGCTTACAGGATGATTATATTAAATAAAGTACCTCTTCACAAAAAAATAGCAAAGTAGAATACTCAAAATACAACTTTTGTTCTATAGAATTCACAGGCTTTATAGCCTTTACAAAAAAGTTCAAGATCCTACAAAACTGGATCAAATATGCTAAAAATAGACAATCAAAACAATTTTATGAAAAATAGTAAAGGATCCTATTTACGGGGGGCACCTCTATCTCAATGTTCTTGAACTACTGCACGAAATCTTCATGGACTAATAGATGAGGTCGAAAATGCCACCTGAGGGATTGACAGGTCATCTTTTGCCACAAAAAATTGGGCGCAAACTGTACAAAAATGGGGCTCAGAGATGGATTTGGCTCTCCAAATATGTCACACCTGTGTATAAAACGAAAGATTCTATTGTATATTTGTTTGTTGTGAGAAAACACCTCTCTCATTTTTTTGAAATTCATTTTTCATTTGCCCAAGATATCTATTTAAAAAACATGTTTCAAATAGGGAAATTATGAGATCTGACAAATTAGGGATTAGAGATGGACTCGATTCTCCCAATAAGCAACACTTGTATGACAAATGAGAGAGGTTACTGCTCTATGACATGTTAGGAATGAAATTCATCGACATTTTTGCAAAATGACTCTCTAGTCACTCAGAATAATCAATTAAAAATGATGAATTTTCACAGTAAAAACACCATGTTTGGTGGCTTGGAGCGCCTTGAAATTGTGGTATTAATTGCCGAAAGTGAATATTTCAATGGCTTAGAGACGTTTTGAAACAATGCTTAGCAAACGAAACCTATTTTTAAGTTTTTTTGAAATAAAGACTAACTCCAAAGTTTTTTTTTAAATATTTACAAGCTAGAACTCATTAAAATGAACAAAAAAATTTAATAAACTTTTTTCTAGTAACTTTCTACCTCTTAATAAAATAAATTTGTCTAATTTATTTTAGGGGATAACATATGTCTCCTAATCGGGGATGGAATCCTCCCTATGAGGTTCCAAGAACCACAGATCCAATGCCTTTCCTTTAAAATAAAAATTCAAACCTATCTTCTAGTGTTCCATTGGGAATGGAGTCATCTGGACTTTACAACTGATCCCCTACAAAGCTGTAGCCTTCCTATAGCTTGCTCTGCTTATTCAAGAAATCAACAACTCAACATAATCTATCTGCTCGTATGAAGAGCTTATTCTCTTGCCTACACCTACAATAACCAAATATGTAGAGGTAGATTGATCAAGTAAAACTGTATCTCCAGTGCAACCAAGTAAGAAATTGATTTACTGATATCACGCTTGGTCTAGACCCCAAAAATAAACAAAACTATAGCATGTAGAAACGTAGTTGATAACAAAAACAATCTTCATCTGACAATTTTTTTTTGACATCCATGTTACTCATAAATTCCAAATAATCAGCAATAGGGTCATAAATGTCACAAAGAAATACCTCTTCATAATAGTGTTTCAATGGAAAATTGAAGTGATGCTGGTGGATATCACTAATCTCAATGCTGAATGTGGACTGCTCAGCTTCTTTCGGAGAGTCATATAGGATGGACTATTGATATAATATTTTCAGCTCATCATCTTTCTCTTCATATTTGCTGCACTCTCCCTTTGTCTGCAAATAAAAAAAATCAGGGTTTCCCTTACTATCTGCTGCATATTCAAATCTGTCACATGCAAATATAAAAATCTGTTCATTATCTTTTGGTTTTTCAAAGGGAACAAAATGATCTTCTTGACACTCTAAGTAAGAAGATGCATTTGGTACAATGTCAAAAACATCTACGCCTTAATTAACATCCTGAATATCATTAATAAATCGATCACAAAAAGAAGTGTCCCCTATTGCAACATACTTCTCATAACTATCATTAACCACAACATGCATACATTTATGATCATCCATTTTATGAAAAGTAGAACTAGATGAAAATGTAGTGGTCAACAACCCTTTATAAACCTCAAAATATTACTCTTCATCACTATATGTATCAAATATGGGAACGTCATAATAAAATTCTAATGACAGGTATGAAGTCTCTTGCATGAAATTATCAGCAATGGGATCTTGAAACAGATTTGTAAAAATATCAATAGGTTCCTCATCATAATCAACTTTCTCATACAAATTTGAAATATCACATTCACAAGGGGAAGGAGGACCTTCTTGATGCTCTAGATAGAGATTAGACAGTCCCTAGAAATCCTGTTCCTCCTGACTACTGTAACTTCCCTTGACATGCAAATATGGAAACTGTGGGCTAGCCTTACTGGTTTCAATGAACATTTAACCAACAAAAATCTGATCATCTCCACGTGTAGATAAAGAAGATATTTCTTCAGATTCATAAGAATCAGAAATAGATGTAATAGAGAAGTCCTCAGCTTCTTCATTACTCCTTTCTAATTCATATTTACGAGGAGCCACATCACAGTGTGATCACAGTGAAGATCATTTGAAAGATGATGTAAATTGTGAGGAAAAGATTCTTCTCCATTTAGATATTCAAATTTAGAATGCAATTTATATTCCTCACAACAATTATTAAATAAGAACTCATATGAAAAGTAGCTTTTGCATTTCTCATTAAATACTCTATGAAAATCCTTCAATGATAAAATTCTTGAACGAGGTAAATAAAAATACCACTGATGTGCATCACCAAACAATGAATTCATGAACATATTCATGTTGCAAATCTAATAGATCCATGCATTCATGAAACTTGAGGAGGTGTTCTACAAGATTGTCTTCTTTGCTCTCTTTGAAGATAGGCAGAAAATATCCCCATTCTAACATATCACATACTGGATGTGGAAAACCAGGAACTGAAGAGAAGTTGAGAGGTGCAAACCTCCGAGCCAAAAGAGCAGTGAATGCTTTTGACATCTGAATATTTGTGGAGTCTCCACTAAATCCGTCCTTAATCGAGTTGCAATATAGATGATTACAACCAAAAAACCGTCCAGACTTTGTCTATCATCAAAGTTGGATCTATGTCGTCTGCCAGGGAAGCTGAGCTTCAATCTCTTCTCCCCGGCAACGTCGCCAATTTGTTAGCTCTCCAAGAAACTCTTCTAGGTTGTAGCTCAAAGATGCCTAGTAACTTAATCTATTCTCTAAATGATGCGTATGTGGTTGGATCAAGATGAGTATCTAACATCACTGGATTGTCTAGTCAAGACAGTCTTAAGTATACTCAAACAATACAAGGTCTTCAAGGACTATTATTATATAGGTAAAAGGATAAAGAAACTAATCAATCAACCAGAACATACATAAAGTAATTACATATGATGGGCCAATCAACTAGAATTGAGCGCAAATGATCCAAGTTTGAATAATCAAAGGTGAGATGACAGTTACCATAGGATTATGAACATAGACAAAGAATACCATTCAACTCAATAGCATAGAACAGAGATAAGAAAAGAAGATCTGCCAATAATGAAAGAAAGAAGCTTGCAGGCTTATTATATTAAAGAAAGTGACTCTTCACAAAAAATAGTAAAGTAGAATACTCAAAATCCAACCTTTTGTTCTACAGAAGCCACATGCTTTATAGCCTTTACAAAACAATTCAAGATCCTATTAAAATGGATCAAATATGCTAAAAATAAACAATCAAAACAGTTTTATGAAAAATAGGAATCCTATTTAAGGGAGCCACCTCTATCTCAATGGTCTTCAATAGCTGTAGCAAATCTTCATGGACTGATAGATGAGGTCGAAAATGCCACCTAGAGAACTAAAAGGTCATCTTTTTCCACAAAAATTGGGCCAAACTACTGAAAACGGGGTCTCAGAGATGGATTTGGTCCTCCAAATATGTGATAGCTATGTATAAACTGAAAGAGATTATTGTATAATGGTTTTTTTTGAGAAAAAACCTTTCTTAGTTTTATGAAATTCATTTTCATTTGCCCAAGATCTGTATTTCAAAAACATGTGTCAAACAGGGAATTTATGAGATCCAAAAACTAGGGCTCAGAGATGGACTTGATTTTCCCAATCCGCAACACCTATAGGAAAACTGAAAGATTTTATTGTTCTCTGACATGTGAGGAACAAAAACCTTCGACTATTTTGTGAAATGACTCTCCAGTCGCTCAAAATCATCATTTAAAAATGATGACTTTTCATAGTAAAAACACCATTTTCGGTGGCTTGAAGCGCCTTGAAATTGTAGTATTAGCTGCCAAAAATGGATTTTTTGATGGCTTAAAGAACGTTTTGAAACAATGCTTAGCCATCAAAACTTGTTTTTTGAGATTTTTGAAATAAAGACTAACTCCAAAGTTTTTTTAAAAATATTTACAAGCTAGAACTCATTAAAATGAGCTTGAAAAAATTTAATAAAGTTTTTTCTAATGACTTTCTACCTCTTAATAAAATAATTTTGACTAATTTATTTGAGGAGATAACATCTAGCTCCTGGGGATGGAATCCTCCCTTTGAGGTTCCAAGAACCATGGATCCGATGGCTTTCTTGTAAAACAAAAATTCAAACCTATATTCTAGTGTTCCATTGGGCATGGAGTCATTTGGCATTTACAACTGATCCCTTGCAAACCTATGGCTTGCTCTGCTTATTCAAGAAATCAACAACTTAGCATAATCTATCTGCTCATATGAAGAGCTTATTCTCTTTCCTACACCTACACTAACCAAATCTGCAGAGGTAGACTGATCAAGTAAAACTGTATCTCCAGTGTAACCAAGTAAGAAACTGATTTAATGATATCATGGTTGGTCTAGACCCCAAAAATAAACAAAACTATAGCATGCAGAAATGTAGTTGATAATAGAAACAATATTCATCTGACAAAATGTTTTGACATCCATGCTACTCATAAATTCCAAATAATCAGCAATAGTGTCATAAATGTCACAAAGAAATACCTCTTCATAACAGTGTTTCAATTGAAAATTTAAATGATGCTAGTGGTTGTCACTGATCTCAATGTTGAATGTGGACTGCTCAGCTTCTGTCAGATATTCATATAGGATGGACTGCTGATCTGATCTTTTTAGCTCATCATCTTCCTCTTCATATCTGCTGCACTCTTCATTTGTCTGCAAATCAAAAAACTAAGGGTTCTCCTTACTATCTGTTGCATATTCAAATCTATCACATGCTGATATAAAAATCTGTTCATTATCTTTTGGTTTTTCAAACTGAACAAACTGATCTTCTTGACACTCTAAGTCAGCAGATGCATTTGGTACAATGTCAAAAACATCTACACCGTAATTAACATCTTGAAGATCATTAATATATCAATCACAAAAATAAGTGTCCCCTATTGCAGCATACTTCTCATAACTATATTTAACCACAACATTGATACATTTCTGATCATCCCTTTGCTGAAAAGTAGAACTAGATGATAATCTAGTGGTCAACAACCATTTATAAAACTAAAAATCTTCTTCCTCGTCACTTTATTTATCAAATATGGGAACATCATAATAAAATTCTAATGACGGGGATGAAGATTCTTGAATGAAATGATCAGCAATGGGATCTTGAAACAAATTTGGAAAAATATCAGTAGGTTCCTCATCATAATCAGCTTTCTCATCCAAATTTGAAATATTGCATTCACGAGGGGAAGGAGGATCTTCTTGATGCTCTAGCTGGAGATTAGACAGTCCTTGGAAATCCTATTGCTCATGACTACTGTAACTTCCCGTTGACACGCCAATCTGGAAACTATGGGCTAGCCTTACTAGTTTCAATGGACATTTGACCAACAGAAAGCTGATCATCTCCATGTGTAGCTAAATAAGATATTTCTTCAGATTCATAAAAATCAGAAATAGAGGTAATAGAGAAGCCCTCAACTTATTCATTACTCCTTTTTAATTGATATTTATGAGGAGGAACATCATAGTGAATATCATTTGAAAGATGATGTAAATTTTGAGGAGAAGATTCTTCTGCATTTAGATCTTCAACTTTAGAATGCAATTTATATTCCTCACAACAATTATTAAATAAGAACTTATGTGAAAAGTACCTTTTGCAGTTCTCATTGAATACTCTGTGAAAATCCTTCAATGATGAAATGCTCAAAGGAGGTAAAGAAAAATACCACTAACATGCATCACCAAACAATGAATGCATGAACATGTTCTTGTTGCAAATATAATAGATCCATGCATTCATGAAACTTGAGGAGGTGTTATGCAAGATTGTCTTCTTTGCGCTCTTTGAAGATAGGAAGAAAATCTCCCCATTTTGACATATCAGGTACTGGATGTGGGAAACCAGGAGCTGAAGAGAAGTTGAGAGGTGCAAAACTTTGAGCCAAAAGAGTGACAAATGCTTTTTACATCTAACTATTTGTGGAGTTGCCACTGAATTCGTCCTTAATGGAGTCGCGAGATATATGATTACAACCAAAAAAGTGTCCAGAATTTGTCTATCATCAAATTTGGATCTATGTCATCTCCCAGGGAAGTTGAGCTTCAATCTCTTCTCCTCAGCAATGACGCCAATTTGTTAGCTCTCTAGGAAACTCTTCTAGGTTGTAGCTTGAATATGCCTGGTAACTTAATCTATTCTCTCAATGATGGGTATGTGGTTGGATCAAGATGAATATCTAACATCACTGTATTTTCTACTCGAGACAGTCTTAAGTATACTCAAACAATACAAGTCCTTCAAGGACTATTATGAAATATTTAAAAGGATAAAGAAACTAATCAATTAACCAGTACATAAAGCAATTACATATGATGGGACAATTAACTATCAATGAGTGCTAATTATGCTAGTTTGAATAATCAAAGGTGAGATGACAGTTACCATAGGATTATAAACATAGAAAAAGAATCCCATTCAACTCAATAGCATATAACAGAGATAAGAAAAGAACATCTGACAACATTGAAAGAAAGAAGCTTGCATGTTGATTTTATTAAAGAAAGTGCATCTTCACAAAAAATAGTAAAGTAGAATACTCAAAATCCAACCTTTTGTTCTAGAGAAGTCACAGGCTTTATAGCCTTTACAAAACAGTTCGAGATCCTATAAAACTAGATCAAATATGCTAAAAATAGACAATCAAAACAGTTTTATGAAAAATAGGAAAGGATCCTATTTAAGCGGGCCACCTCTATCTCAATTGTCTTTAATAGCTGCAGCAAATCTTCATGGACTGATAGATGAGGTCGAAAATTCCACCTAGAGGACTGATAGGTCATCTTTTGGCACAAAAAAATGGGCCAAACTACTAAAAACTGGGGCTTAGAGATGGATTTGGTTATCCAAATCTGTGACACTTGTGTATACATCGAAAGTGGTTATTGTAGATTGATTTTTTGTGAGCGAAAACCTCTATCAGGTTTTTGAAATTCATTTTTTTTCCTGATATCTGTATTTCAAAAATATGTGTCAAATAGGGAAATTATGAGATTCAAAAATTAGAGCTCATGGACTCAATTCTCCCAATATGAAACACCTATAGGAAAAATGAGAGATTTTATTGTTCTTTGACATATTAGGAACACAAACCTCCAACCATTTTCCAAAATGATTCTCCAGTCGCTCAGAATCATCATTTACAAATGATGACGTTTCACAGTAAAAACACCATTTTCGGTTGCTTGGAGCGCCCTAAAATTGCAGTATTAGCTGCCGAAATCGAAGCTTTCGATGGCTTAGAGACCCTTTTGAAACAATGCTTAGCCACTGAAACCTGTTTTTCGATTTTTTTGAAATAAAGACTAACTCCAAAGTTTTTTTTAAAATATTTACAAACTAGAACTCATTAAAATGAGCCTAAAAAAATTTAATAAAGTTTTTTGTAATGACTTTCTACCTCTTAATAAAATAAATTTGGCTAATTTATTTGAGGAGATAACAATTTCCTCATTCATTATAAAGCATAGGTTATGCATGCTAGCCTTTAAACTTCAGTTAGGGTTAGGGTTTCCTCATTGATTCTAAACCCTAGGTTATGCATGCTAACCCTTAAATAGTTAAAATTGCAACAAGTACAATAGATCATTAAAATTGCAAGTGCTCAATAGATTGTTATAGAAGACATATATTCATCAACTTGTTTCATTTTTTATTTGTCAAGGAAGAACAATTTTTATGGGATGTTAGCATCATATTGTACAAAGTCAACCTCTTTTGCAACCGACATACATTGACATAGACCTCAATCAATCCACTTTTCATGAAGATAGGACTGCCAAACTAAGAATTATTTTCAGCCAAGTAAAAATGATTATGACAGACCCAAACACTAATTTCCAGCTTGCCAAAATTAGTATACAATCCCAAATGCAAGTACTAATGATAAACAAGAGTTGAAATGACACTTTGAATTAGTGAAAGGTACCGTCAAAATAAAAGTATTTCCAGCAAAGCATTTACCATTATGATAACCCTAAATTTCACTTTTTACTTGTCAAGACAAAGGTACAATCTGTTTAAGTAAACATCAGTGATAAAGAATTTTGTAAGTGCCAAATTTCCAAGCCAATGGGACTCTTAAACCAAATCAAATTTCTTGTCAATTTTTTACTGTCTTATGACAGTCCAAGATGTAATTTCTAGTCAAGTAGGAATGATAATAAGTATATTCACTTGGTCTTTGATGACACAATGACTTGCAAACAATTCAATGCATTTTCTAGTATTTTGCCAAGTTATGGATGTTTATATACCACTGTTAAATATGTTTAAGTATGGCTGGGAATGATTGTTTATATATGGTCCCTTTAGGGTGTCTTTGTGCCACTTTAAATTGGGTTATGGACAAATTTGAGGTGAGGCGTTAGTGAGTGGGTAAGATAGGAAGGAAAGGAAGTGAGTTAGTGGTGTTCTAGGGCTGTCCAAAATGGATATTACAGTCAAATATATAGGGAGAGCATTGGGGGTCTAAGTAGTGTGGAAATGAAAGGAATAAGCCTTGATTTAGAGAGAGGGAAAGGTAGGAGTATAGGGCAAGGGTTTTAGCAAGGGTTAGGCTAGAATAGAATGGTCTAGGTGTGTCTTATGGCTGCCTAATCGGTAGTATTATAGTCTAGTTTGATAGATAGTCCTAGGGTTAGTCAAGGTTAGAAAATGGAGTAGAAGGACAAATGAGACAATAATTACTATGTAAATACCAAAGGCGAACAAGTCCTTTCTATTGCAATTTGGACAATGAATAAGACTATAGGTGTTAGTATGTTAGTTCAATATGAGCTAGGTTTATATAGGAGTTAGAGTTCAATTATCATTGTTATTGTACATGTTTATGCATTTGTGTATTTTTTGTTAAATAACCTACAGTGTTAAATGTTTTATGCATTTTATTGTGAACATACAAACTTTATTGCTTCGTCAACAATAAGTATTGCAAGTGCATCAATTGTAAACTATTACTGCATTCGACATAATGTATGCAAATCTGTAATAAAAGGAAAAGTAATATAAAGAAGTACAAAATGATATATTAATATACAAAAATTTCCAATCATATATAGTAAAACTGAAAAATGGAACATTGTTCCCAATGTCTATACAAGGGAAACTCGTGCCATATACAAAATATGGCAACTCGTTCCTTATACAAATTGTGGCAACTCGTACCCTATACAAAATATGGAAACTTGTGCCAAAATTCCTCATCATGGTTAGTGTACATAGGAGGGTCTCTCAATCCTCTTTCCCACCCTCAGAGCTCCCAAGTACAACTCCAAAATCAATCTTCCTCTTCTTCGAGCTAGAGGAAGCTCGGTTCTTATAGCCACTTCGACCACCTCCCCTTGGGATCTAAAATGACAACAATCAAATTTCAACTCATACAAGCAATTATACAAGTATAAAACACAATTTAAAAATCAAAATTATGTTTTCAATTTTTAAATAGCTCACCTGAGATGAGACCATAAGTGGTGAGCGATCTACCCTCCTCCATGATCCAATTCTCTCAGCAATGCCACCCTGCAACATTTAAACAGTAAGATAAATCATACAATTTAGTGCCTATGTTAATTTTCGTTAATTTTGCATGATATTTTCATAAAATAATCAATCTCATCGTTAACATAGCAGGTTGGTCTTGGGGGCTAGCAGGTGGAACAATCGGCTGGTCCTTAGGGGTGGCAGGTGGAGCAGTTGGTTGTACAACCTACTCTGATGCTAGGGTGGATGGCATAGCAGAGGATGTAGCCACATCAACGTTGGCTAAAACACTAGGGGGCACGATGGGAGAGGGCGTGGATTGGAGTGGGAAAAGTGGTGATGTATGACGATAAATGCTAACTAGCTGTAGAATGGAATGAGCCACCCTGGAAGAGGAAGCGAGGGTGGTGGGGGAATATGGGGGAGGGGAATGAGGTATAGGATGGGGTGGAGGGATGGGTGAATGTGGATGGATGGTGTAATGTGGTCAGAGGTGGGAGGGTGGAAACATGGGAAATTGCAAGGGAGGGGGTGGATGGGCTGGGGGCAGAGCTGGATGGAAGTATGGTGGTGGGTGGGAGGCAAGGGATGGATGGAACGAGGTGGGGAGGAATGTAGGGAAATGGACATGTATTCTAGGGGCTACACCTGGCATATATGGGGGGAAAAAGGAATTCAATGGAGAGATACTGACACCAATGTTCCTATGTACTCAGATCTGCATACATATTCATGGCATCGTGTATTAGTACATAAAAAATATAACTATACAAATATAATCCATCAAAATTGAAATTAAATTTATGCTTTATTACAAGATACCTTCTCATGAGGGGATATGCTAATCCTCGGTGGGGATGGCTGGTCACTCAATCTTGCAGACACCTGTTCATTTGCACAAAAATATTTAGATTCAATTACTAAATATGAACTACATTGGACAACAATATTTAATACTAACATTAAATATAATTACTGAAAGAAAACTACTTGTGTGTATGGTGCCGCGGTGTCCTCTGTAGCTGCCATGGCTCCATCTAGGTTGAAGGAACCAGTGTCCTCCCACCCGAGTGTTGGAGACTCAGCATGGAATAGCTATACATTAAAAAATCAAGTCATCAAAAATGTTTTATATATTGTATAGCCATTAAAAATATAACATTTTCCTAGTAGCACACACTAAGGGACCTAAAATATATTTCACTCCTAATATGCTCTTCATCACACATTTTATATGATCTTGGTGAATTATAAAGGAAGGGAATTGTGCAATACCTCCCCTACACACCTTAATCAAATAAAGACTCATAAAATAAACCCTTGTAAATGCTAACCAACTAAAATCATCCACAAGAGGTCACAAAATAATATTTTACTTTAGTAGGATTGATTAGGATAGGAATCCAAACAATTCCTACGAATCTAGTTTCACTAGGAATTTTTGAAACATAGCATTGTCGAATTTTAAGGTACTATCGAAATCTACTATAAGAAAGTGTTAAAAGAAAAAATGGATCAAAAGTGAACTATGACCAAGGAGGTGAAAGTTGAGGTATAGCTACCTTTCTTTCCCATATGAGTCACTCAATTTGTTCTAGGGAGACGAAACTATTCCATGCAGGCCAAACCGTTGATCCACACTCGATGCAAGGTATATTAGTGGCCAAACATAGGGCATCACCAAGGAGAACTTCTGAGTGCAAGTGACTCCTAAATTTATGTATTTCCATTGGGAGGTGTATCCAAGTATTCTTGATTGGAACATTGACCCCATCGTATGTAGAGATGGATATTTCTTACTTTCACTAGTTAGTTATTGTGTGGATCCCAATGTCACCAACAATGTGATTTTGGAAGGCCCAATTAAATTTGAGAGGAAGGACATTATGTATTTAGTAATTTACATATTATTTTATTTTTAATTAGAAGTTCACATAACTTATAATTAAAAACAACCTACATGTGGAAATATTTGCAAAAAAACCAACTCTGCACATTTTGCATCTGTTGTGGTTTGAATATTTTTACAAATCTTGAATTGTGTTTATTTCCCAGCATATCTCTCACTTTATCATTATATTTCCACCATAAAGGAAAAAAAAACCACTAAGAAATTCTCATAGACTACAATTCCTATCTCCTCTCTTAAGGGGTGTTTTCCCATCTTCTCGCCATGGTACACGAGGGAGATCACCTTAACAGGGCCCCTCCTAGGAGATTATGATTGGATCCTTTGGGTGGGGCTGTTAACCCAAAAAACACCTCACTAAACTCTCTATGACCTACACCACCCAAGGACACCACTCCATGACCCTCCATTAGACCCCAACACCCTCAAAAATGCTTAAGGATGAAGAAAAGGGCTTTAAAAACCCCAAAACGGAGCGTAAAATACTCTCATAGGGGCTAAGGCCTCCAAAAAGGGGCTAAAACCCCTCAAAGGAGCCTAAAACCCCGAAAGGAGCTAAATTTAGGGAGAAAGGGGATAAAATCCCCAAAAAAGGGCTAAAGCCAGGACCAATGGCTTAAAACCCTAAAACCTCTAAAAAAGTTATAAAAGGAGGGTGGGGGGTAACTCTCAAAACACTTCTCCCTTGCATACTGTTATGATCCCATGGATTCCTTGAGACCCTTTGTCTCTCAAGCCACCCACACTCCCTCTCCTCCATCTCGATTGAGCCATAGCTCCCCCATCCAAGAGAGGTGCTTCCACAAGCTAGGGCATGGTGGCCCATTTCCATCCAAAGAGAAGGTATAACTGTTTTTTCTTGTTTTGTTTATTTTTTTAGTAGTTTCTTTGTTTTCTAACCCACGATTTCATTTGCAGGTTTATTTCCTAACTTGTTTTGCAGGTATTTCAATTTTATAGTTGTTTGCAGGTTATTGGAAGCATAACCCTAACCTTGTGTGCAGAGGGGTTCTCCATCTTTGCTGTTGTTTCTGCTTTCTTTCATTCCATTTTTCTTTTCAGTATTTTCCAAGAAGGAACCTACCCTTCTGTCCTATAGATAGAAGGGATCCATTCCTACTCCTGTAGCAAGGATAAATCCCTACTACATAACTGGCGACCATACCAGGTCGATCCCATAGGATCCCTGGTCCAAATTTTTAAAATTTCGAGTTTTTCAAGTTTTGCCCTAGTTTTTCAAATTTCATGTCAAAGTCAATTTAAATTCAGTTTATTTCCAGTTGCTAGTCTTGCCGAATCCTTTTCTAGGAAAATCTGAGTCAGTTTGGCCACAATACAGGTTACTGTCAGTCGGATCTGACTCTGGACCAGGAAAAACCCCAAATCCGGGCTAGGGCGCACTTATCGGGCCTGAAAAAGGGATGAGGGTGCAATTAATGGCCAAACAGACACACCTAGGGTGCACTTAATCCCTCGATAAGTGTGACTTCACTTAGAAACACATACCAGGACTGTCTGTGAATTCTGTGTGACCCCCTCGCCTGTTTCTGAAAAAATCTTGCGGCCCCCTTGCCAGATTTGATAAAAAACGTGCGGTCTGTCAAATAGAGGTTTAATTTCAGTTTAATAGGGGTTAAATTTCAGTTTTATAGGGACTTTCAGTGTGGCTCAGCCACCTCTGTCCAACATTGCAAGTCAATTTCAGTTCCTGTTTTAATTTCCTACAATTTCTTTTACAAACAATGTGTAAATTCCAAGTAAATGTTAATGGATTAGTCAAATGAATGTAGCTTAACTAAAATCAACCTAAAACTAACTATCTTGCTTAACATTCCTCTTCTACCCAGTCATCTCCCTTTGAGGCATTTTGGGATACGACGAAGGGTAAGCTCGTATAGATCTAGGCCCTTCATTGAGTATTTTTCCAAACCATTGAAACTGGATGACCTGGAAGGTAGAGGGGGTAGAGAAGGAGGGCTTCTCACAGCGCTAAGAATCCTCCCTGTTGACCAACATTGCATCTGGGAGGTGACCTATGGATCTATGGATGGGATTAGTCCCATTGTGTTGACAGCCCAACACCTTCTCTTGGTTGAAGACAAATATAAGTGTGAGGCATTCATCTAGTTAGGCCATAAACATTCAGGGTTAAAAACTATATTTGTTCACAATTTCTAATTATTCAATCCTTGCATATAGAACCACAATGTGATGAATTCATAAACCATTTGCAGCTACCAAATATCAGAAAAATAAACAAACAAATACACCATACCAAGTAATCAACCCAACTCAGTTCATGACGCTGAGAGAGCCTGAAAATTTATCAATTTACACTAAGTACAAACAAATATGCAGTCTTTGAGGACACAAGTTTCTGAGTGCTTCAACTATGGGAAGTACTTGGGATCTAGCTAGAAAATCATTGTGAGGAGTACCACAGGAACCCCAAAGTAGCTGGCCAATAAGAGGAAATTCCAAGCGAAATGGGAAAAGACCCCTTCTGATTGAGTAGAAACACCTATGAGGAAAAACCCAAGCATTTTATTCTGGAACTCTTGGTGACCGAGTGACCATCTACAACCAATAGGAATCCACTAAAACCAGGGTCCAAACATCATTCCCATTACTTTGGTAAAAATCTAACACAATTGATCCCTCATGCTCTTCCTCACGCCTAAGAGGCAAACCACCAGAATTTGGAACACTCAATCGACACCGTCGAAACCATTCTCAGCGATCTCCCACACCATCAGAAGGACACACAACCTCTGATTCAGATTTAGACCCATATCAGTTTGAACCAGACCTCCATACTGCACCATCAAGCCCCATGGTTGGTGCCAACCCGGATCCATTTTTCGGCATCTCCATAGCAAGTGGACCCATGTCCACACCACAGCTTGTCACCAATAACCCTGTAGGTTGCCCAAGCATAGTCATGCAAACTGTCATCAGTCAGCTGCCACCACCCATAGTGACCAGCCAAGTTGGCCCACTTATAACACACGGGGGAAGTGACCCTTCCACACACACTTCCCCTCCTGCCACACAGGGGGGTAGTGGACCATCCACTTACATTTCCCCTACTTTCATACATGGGGGCAATGTCCCCTCCACCCACACTATCCCTCCCACCACAATTGGGGGCATTGGCCCATCTACAATAGCACAACCAATACCCCCAGTTATGCAAGTACATTATGCACCTGCAAAACCCACCACCATCCCTTCCCCATATCACATCAACCTGGGATCCAATCTACCTTTCATGGCTCGTCTTAAATTGCTTGATTTGGCTCGATTGACAAATGACCCCATCTGCCACTAAGATTTATGGCCACCCATGCCAACTAAGCTGCCATCAGACATCCCCAAGTTTGAAGGCAAAGAAGGGGAATGTCCCCAAAACCACATAATGACATTCCATCTATGGTGCTTGTCAAAGAACATCGTAGACGATTCCATCAGACTAAGGCTATTCCAATGCACCCTCACAGGTGTTGCAGCCAAATGGTACATTGATCTACCGTAGGAAAAATACTCGTACTTCAATTCCCTAGCCTTCATGTTCCTATAGTATTTCCAACTCCCCGTCAAATATGATGAGGGGGTGGAGATCCCATTATCCTACCGTCAAAACAATTCCACTCATATAACTGACCATATCCATGAGTGGCGGTGACATTGTAGCCTATGCAAAATCCAAATTGACGACGGGATCTTCTTGGATTGGTTCCTTAAGACCTTGCTCCCACCCATAGCAAAGGACGTCGCATCCAAACATCCTCAATCGGAAGAAGAGGCCATACTGAAAGCTCAACAGTTTTCCCTGATCTATGCTCAGTCTAGATATCTGTACACCATCATTACAGGCACTCCCCATCTGAGTACCTCCTACCGCGATGCACTAGGGGCATCCCATGCTGTAGATGGCATCATAGGATCAGTATCCCAATAGCGACAACACCCACCTATAGTTCCATCACAACCAACCAACACTGCTAATGTTGCTTACCAAAACAAAGCTCTGGACTACGCAAGAATGATGTCCTAGTCTGGAGCAACAACTTCCTATGCACAACCTGCGCCACCGCAGCAGACTCAGGCCATGGCTTGGCTAGTACAATAGTATGTGGGAAAAATTCCTACATTTGTGGGACCAACATCCCCACAAATATATTATTCACCACCAGTGCAACCAGTTCAAGCCCCTGCTCTCGCTCCACCCGCTCCATTGGGACTAGTGTTTGCACAAAAAAACCTTCCCAACCAACCTGCCCCCAACAATCAATAAGGGAAATCTAGAAATAACCGGCCTCGCAACCAAGGCAATAACCAACCCCAAGGAGGTGGTCAACAACCGAACCCTCCCAACCATGCCACAGCAAACTAGCCAGCTGAAAACCCCCCATGATAGAAAGCACCAAGACGCAATGCCCTGTTGCACACAAACCAACCATGCACACTCTGTGATGTTTATGGGAACTACACATTCGAGTGTCCAGTCATGGGTTGACCTAAGAAGGCCATTTAAAACGAGGCCCAACAAGCCGCCAATGCTGCAAATCAAGCCCCTCCCAACCCAGCACCACAAGGACCTCCTCCTATGGTGCTTCAAAACCCACTACCAGTCCAAGGGTTGGTGGCAATCGCACCTCCTCCCCAACCCAATCCCAACGCTCTGGGGGCACCTCCCATAGCTGAAACAGGTGTTCATCACCTGCTAGCCATGATGACTAAAGAGGTCAACTTACAAACTAAACAAAATTAGTACGGTACCACCACTGAACCTGCTGACACATCAACAACATCTACGTCCAAGTTGGTCAATGTACCTTTTTAGTTACCCCCTTTCCCCCATCCCCCCATACGTTGGATCACCAATAATGTCACGGCTAGAGCTGCAGTCAGCCATAGCATTGTGGGTGACTTGGCCCAAATGCCAACTGCCATGTCCGCTCTTGAGGTACTTAAAACATGCCCAACACAACGGAAAGCCTTACTAGCTGCCCTTGGGGCCGTATACTCCTCTGACTCCAACTTGATCACATTTGACATGGAGAACGGAGAACCATGCATGCCATCCACCATCGCCTTCGAAATCCCGGTGTCTATCCAGAACCTAGTTGTACATCGATGCATAGTGGACGAGGTGGCATCCACGTGCATTATATTTACCTTGGTTTGGCAGAAACTTGGATCACCAATTCTGCAACCGTCCTCCATAACACTGTGGGATTATGATGGACATTCCACTAAATACCAAGGGATACTCCCCCATGACCCCATCACATTAGCTGGGAAGACAGTGCTAATCGACATAGAAGTCGTCAATGCCCAATTGGACTATAACCTTCTCCTCAGGAGAAGTTATATGTACGCCATGCGAGCTGTCGTGTCAACTGTATTCTGTCTCATGATGTTCCCCCATGAAGGGAAGATTGTGACAGTTGATCAACTCACTTATCATGATTCGTAAGAGTTAATGGCACCCGCCAATGTTATCCCTACTGTCACCACCGTTTAGCCGCAAGGGATGACCACACACGCCAATGTCATCCCTGCAATCAACACTATGGTTGAAAACACACAAGCCTCCCCATTGTTGAATGTGGTCCTTGGGTTGTTTGTCAATACCACCATGACAAATCCTTTTCCATTAGTGTCATTGCCACTGACACAAATTGAAACTGCAGACTTGTGCATCATCTCATACAGCACCACTACACCCAAACAACAACCGTAGCCGCAACCCCAACCACAACCACAACATCATTTGCAACTGCAACACCAATAGAAGCTGCAACATCACCCACAGAAACAGCATTACGTGCAGCCACAACCACAACCGCATCCCCACATGCAACCAGTAAAGAGTTATCTGGGCTCATCTCACTACTACATTTCGACCAAAAATCCGACGGCAGTATTGTCAGATTTTCGACACTTCCCTGTCGCATGTACGACACTATGATTTTTTTTTAAGCGTCGAAAACCTTTCGTCGGTTATCTGACATCTTTAGAAACTGTCGGTTAAGCGACACCTCAGTTTACCATTGGTTAAATGTAAAGCGTCGGTTAAGCGACAGCCGTTCCTCGACGGTAGCGAAATTTTTTTAAGAAAATAAACCTTCATGCCATCAGTTAAGCGACAGGAGGGCCGTCGGATAAGCGACGGTTAGTCATTTTTTTTATAGAATAACCTTCATGCCGTCGGTGTAGTGACGGATATAAACTGTAAGCATCGGATAAGCGACATAAAGAGCCGTCGCTTAAGCGACGGAAGTGAATTTTAAAAAAAAAAAAAATTTGCAAATTGGGTATATTTATAACAGGGGTATATATTTAGCAGTCGTGCCTGTAATGTATGGAAAATGTAATCAGAATTAATTCATAAAGCATATAAAACAATGAATCAACATAAGACTTTACAGTTGGGAGAAACTATCAGTTAACATATATTACACTTATATTCAGGCACTATATAAACTTTGATTGTTTATGTATACATCTAACAATATTAATGTTCTCAAAAACATATTCTAGGAAACCAAAACAAAGTACCCTCAAAAAACTTATAACAAAGGAAGATGCAGTAGTATCTGCATGAGAACAATCCTGCCATTTTCATAAGTCATATAAATGTGTCAATACAACATTGTTTCAGTGGAAGAAATAACCGAATTGGCACCACTACTATCTCTCAGAATGTTCATCAACATTTCTACAGTAGATGCACATTTCTTATCTCCTGCAGCAAGGAAAAGAACTGCCACACACTGAGCAATTGAATAGAGAGCTTGCTTTGCAAGACCACCCAATTGTGGAGAAGGTTTGGCACTTGAAATAAGAGCATCCAATAAAGCATCAAAGATTGTGTTTGCTGACTGCACCAAAGATACAATTTTTTTTTGCAAAGCCTGCAAGTTCAAACACACAACCATACTTACCAACCACAAGAAACATGTAATCTGCTATAATGCCCCACATAAAAATGATGATAAAATTATTAGGTACAAAGCTTGCATGCAGAGCTTGGTCCTGCAACAATGAACTCTTGACTAGAACAAGAGCTTGTGGAAGAAACCTGTCACGTACTACAACACGAACATTTCGGTGACTATTTTGATCATCCATCATTGTACAGCAAAGTTCCAATGCTAAAGCAGTCATATGTAGGTCTGCATCACTGGAAACCATTAACATACCATCAGAACCCAACCAAGTAAATAAAATAGCCCTACGACTACATTATGTTATGTATAGAAGAAAGCACTAAATTGTCCATCGGCCCAAACCTAATAAGTGAGGGAAGCTCTGTGATAATAGCCTCAAATGTAGATGAAGTGATTTTATCACCATAAGCAACAACTAAACAATTAAGATTCCCCAATGAAGCTTGCCTTAATGCACGATTGGCCTGTGTGAAAGTTCAAATGCAATAAGAAATGTTTTAGGAAGTAAAATAAAAA